>JASAMV010004800.1:0-17060 GCA_030248065.1 Rhynchonema sp. JSB1_4
GGGGTTCTATTTTTATTTCGAGCCATTTAGGCGGGGTTCAATTACGGGGGGGGTCAATGAATGGGGGGTTCTATTTCCGACAAGCGGGTCTGACACTACCGACACCGACACCTGAGAAAAACCGACACTTTTGGCCGCCGCCAGTGTAGTGTGGCAGGCAGATGGTTGCAAACAGGGGTTGGGCAAAAAAAAAATTTTTTTTTTAAATTTTTTTTTTAAAAAAAAAAAAAGGTTTTTGAAAAAGTTTTTTTTTTTTTAAAAAAAAATTTTTTTTTTAAAATTTTCGGGGGAACAAATGTTCTCAAGAATCAAAAATGGCCTTTTTGGGGGTTATTTTTTGTCATTTTTTAAGGGTCGAAAGTTTTCACAAAATCACCTTTGGGGCATGTATTTGGTACCTAACAGACCCAAATGATGTAATAATGCCTTCCCGTGATACATGGGACACAAGACTGCATGCGTGTGACATGGTTCCACGTCATAACCCATCAGGTCGGTCATATACGACTGATTCAGCTACCCGACAAGTATTTCTGCAGCTCACAATTCGAATTGTGCGGGCTCTATGAGTGAATCCTGCTTATTCGGCCACAAACTGTTGTGTCCGATACCACAGAGCAGCAATCATCGGTCCATATCAAGCACAGACTGTTGGATCGCACCTAAATGACGTAAACACCCTTGATAAGCGATGCAAAAACCAAGTCACAAAAAGTGACTTGTCAATTAAAGTGGCATTTTTTCGCGATTTTGCGCGTTTTTTAGGCAAATTTGGTAAAATTTCCCCGAATCTCAGACTTTTTTAAAAAAAAATTATTTTTTTTAAAAAAAAAAAATTGTTTAAAAAAAAATTTTTTTTTACAACCCTGGTTGCAAGGTACCGTTGGGGGATGGATCCAGTGATCCAGATGGTTGCAAAGCAGTGCTGTGGCTACTTTTGCGGGGCGGGGTAGGGTACATAGGTGGAAAAATCCGGGGCGGGTAGGGGGTAGTGTACCTGGGATCTTGGGGGGGGGGTCTGGTATGGGGGTAGGGGGGAGATTTTTCGGGGCGGGTATAGTAAATTTCTGATTTCGTTGCCGATCTGCGGCATTTCACTGTTTTATTTTAAGGGTTTTTCCGGATCTTGTGAAGGTCTTCGTGTAAGCTTGCAGATAAAATTTGAATTTAATTTGCCTCATGCATTCTTACAGACGCAAGGGAATCTCCTCGTTTGAAATTGCAGCAAGCAAGAAAAAGCTCAGCAGACAGTGAACAAGCCATGCAGCTGACACACACAGCTTGTGTGACTGAAAACATTGAAACGCAAACGAGCCAGCTGCGTGGCTTGTTTTGCTGTGTGCTGAGCTTGTTGCCTGCTTCGACTTCGAACGGGAGTTTTCCTGCGTCTGTAAGAATGCATGAGGCAACGAAATTAGAAACTTACTATAGGAGTTAAAAATCTTTGGAAAATCATCCACGCCTATAAAAGGCAGAAAACGGCGTTTTGAGGCCAGCCGCTTCAGATTACGTTTAAGCCCAAGCCCAAGAAGCCTAGGCGTAGGCCTAAGCCAAAGCCTAAGCCTAAGCCTAAGCCAAAGCCTAAGCCCAAGCCTAAGGCTAAGCTCAAGAAAACAAACAAAAAATGATAGCTATGTTTTGACATCCCAACCCCGATTTCACTGTTATAAACACTATTTCTCATCATTTTGTGCATGTATAAATTAGTTTTAACCAAAAAAGCCAAAAAAAACAAAAAATTTCACCGGCGCCGGCGGGACTCGAACCAGCGGTCCCACGGGCACGAGTCCAACGCCTTCGCCGCTGAGCTAGCGAACCGACACACACTGCCGCCTAGCCGCTGCTACTTATATCTAGCGCTGCTGCTGTCTAATACACACACGTGTATTAATTAATGCACACACAGCCAGCTGCGTGTAACGGTTAAACCTGATGATCAAGGGCACCTGGATGATTTTCCAAAGATTTTTATCTCCTAATGTACAATACAAGTTTTTTTGGGTGCCTATTTTTATATGCTATAAAGTGCATATATCGCGCGTAGCGCGCGATTTTATGCACTTTTAAGGGTTTTCGGTCGAAATTTGGTCATTTTTGACCAAAAAATGGGCATTTTGAGGGGACGTTTAACGTGGACTGGGAGACTGCCGCACTGTGACTTTTTACTACGGTAGATTCCCGTGTGTTTTCTGATTGCTGCTGGAGCAGCGCGTGGGGGGGGGCCGAAAAAAGGGTGTTTTTTGCATGCATTATACTGAAAAATTGGCCAAAAAATACTACTTTTTCGCATTTTGGCCTAAAATTTGCCTAAAACAGCCATTATATGGGGGAAATGGAGCAGTGCTGTGGCTACTTTGGCGGGGCGGGTAGGGTACATAGGTGGGTAAAAATCTTGGGGGGCGGGTACCGTACAGAGGTGGGAGTCGGCCGGCCCGGCCCGGCCCCGACGTTCGGGCCGGCCCCGGGCCTAGGTTTCCGGCCCCAAAACGGCCGGGCCGAGCCGGGCCGACTTTTCGGAATGTCGGGCCGGGCCGGGCCTGGTGGAAGACCTGTACAACCACCCTCGGCACCCTCGGCCCGGCCGAGGGTCATTTTGGATTTGCCGAGGGTAAATTCCGGCACCCTTGCAAAAATTACCAGACCCCCCTCAAAATCCAAACCAGTACCTCTTCCAAAAAGCATTTTAAACGTGTATTTTAGCCTTTTTATACTTCAGGTCGGCGCGCTTCGCGCGCATTTTCTGTCACTCATGACTTGTTATGCCTTTTTTAATGTTGAAGTGCCATGTTGTATGCAAAGTATACATATGTGGCTGGCATACAGTAGTATAGGTATCATGTATAGGCAAACTACGCCAACACGAGCCCGATTTCGCAGCTGGCAGAGTGGTGAAACGGTGAAACACTCTGACGTGGCTGCTGATTTGGGAAATGTTACACGTTGAAGAATACAAAGTGGAGCATGATGATTTCTCTTTCTATTCGTTTTGAATACACGCCACCTTCGAAATCGGGCTCGTGTTGGTGTAGTTTGCCTTTATATGCATAAAAAAAGCGACTAATTATACGGAAATCCACCCTCCTACCGAGCATGCGTCCACTAAAGATACAGCCGTTTTTCGCCGTGGCTGTGTGTTTTATTTGATTCAGGCTGGTGCCTAAGCCTAAGCCTAAGCGTAACCGCAAGCCTAAGCCTAAGCCTAAGCTTGAAATAGAAGCCTAAACCTTAAGTATGGGACTATGCTTAAGCACACACAAAACGGGTTGATTTCCGTAAAATTAGTCAATCTTGTCATTATTGAGTGTTTTTAGGTGCAGATCTTCCATAAAAGGCTTTACGTCATCAACTCAACCACAAACGTTGTACACAATCTCCCCCTCCGAAAAAAACGGGGGGTCCGCTATCTTCTCTCCAGACCAGGAACTACACTGAGGGGGGGGCTGTATTTTTTTTTTGGGGGGGGGGGGGCTCTATTTTGGGGGGGGGGCTCTTTTAGGGGAATACGGTAGGGGGGTAGTGTGCCGGTAGAGTCCTAAATACAGCCCCCGCGCAGAGAGCCCCCCGTACAGCGCTGTCGCTACTTTTGCGGGGCGGGTAGGGTACATAGGTGGAATTTTGCGGGGGGTCTGGTAATTTTTGCCGAGGGTGCCGGAATTTACCCTCGGCAAATCCAAAATGACCCTCGGCCGGGCCGAGGGTGCCGAGGGTGGTTGTACAGGTCTGCCACCCCGGCCCGGCCCGGCCCGACATTCCGAAAAGCCGGCCCCCGGCTCGGCCCGGCCGTTCGGGCCGACAACCTCGGCCCGGGCCGGCCCGAACGTCGGGCCTGGCCGGGCCGGCCCGATTCCCACCTCTGCACGGTACCCGGCCCCGATTCTTTCCACTTATGTACCCTACCCGCCCCGCCAAAGTAGCCACAGCACTGCTCCTTTTTCATATAATGGCTGTTTTAGGCAAATTTTAGGCCAAAATGCGAAAAAGTAGTATTTTTTGGCCAATTTTTCAGTATAATGCATGCAAAAAACACCCTTTTTTCGGCCCCCCCACGCGCTGCTCCAGCAGCGATCAGAAAACACACGGGAATCTACCGTAGTAAAAAGTCACAGTCGGCAGTCTTGCAGTCCACGTTAAACGTCCCCTCAAAATGCCCATTTTTTGGTCAAAAATGACCAAATTTCGACCGAAAACCCTTAAAAGTGCATAAAATCGCGCGCTACGCGCGATATATGCACTTTATAGCATATAAAAATAGGCACCCAAAAAAACTTGTATTGTACATTAGGAGATAAAAATCTTTGGAAAATCATCCAGGTGCCCTTGATCATCAGGTTTAACCGTTACACGCAGCTGGCTGTGTGTGCATTAATTAATACACGTGTGTGTATTAGACAGCAGCAGCGCTAGATATAAGTAGCAGCGGCTAGGCGGCAGTGTGTGTCGGTTCGCTTAGTTGAGCGGCGAAGGCGTTGGACTCGTGCCCGTGGGACCGCTGGTTCGAGTCCCGCCGGCGCCGGTGAAATTTTTTGTTTTTTTTGGCTTTTTTGGTTAAAACTAATTTATACATGCACAAAATGATGAGAAATAGTGTTTATAACAGTGAAATCGGGGTTGGGATGTCAAAACATAGCTATCATTTTTTGTTTGTTTTCTTGAGCTTAGCCTTAGGCTTGGGCTTAGGCTTTGGCTTAGGCTTAGGCTTAGGCTTTGGCTTAGGCCTACGCCTAGGCTTCTTGGGCTTGGGCTTAAACGTAATCTGAAGCGGCTGGCCTCAAAACGCCGTTTTCTGCCTTTTATAGGCGTGGATGATTTTCCAAAGATTTTTAACTCCTATAGTAAGTTTCTAATTTCGTTGCCTCATGCATTCTTACAGACGCAGGAAAACTCCCGTTCGAAGTCGAAGCAGGCAACAAGCTCAGCACACAGCAAAACAAGCCACGCAGCTGGCTCGTTTGCGTTTCGAATGTTTCAGTCACACAAGCTGTGTGTGTCAGCTGCGTGGCTTGTTCACTGTGTGCTGAGCTTGTTGCCTGCTTCGACTTCGAACGGGAGTTTCCCTGCGTCTGTAAGAATGCATGAGGCAAATTCAAATTCAAATTTTATCTGCAAGCTTACGCGAAGACCTTCACAAGATCCGGAAAAACCCTTAAAATAAAACAGTGAAATGCCGCAGATCGGCAACGAAATCAGAAATTTACTATACCCGCCCCGAAAAATCTCCCCCCTCCCCCCATACCGGATTTTTCCCCCCCCCCCCAAGATCCCAGGTACACTACCCCCCGACCCGCCGCGGACATTTCCACCGATGTACCCTACCCGCCCCGCACATGTAGCCACAGCACTGCTTGCAACCATCTGGATCACTGGATCCATCCCCCAACGGTACCTTGCAACCAGGGTTGGAAAAAAAAATTTTTTTTTAAACAAGTTTTTTTTTTTAAAAAAAAAATTTTTTTTTTAAAAAGTCTGAGATACGGGGAGATTTTACCAAATTTGCCTAAAAAACGCGCAAAATCGCGAAAAAATGCAACTTTAGTTGACAAGTCACTTTTGTGACTTGGTTTGCATCACTTATCAAGGGTGTTTACGTCATTTAGGTGCGATCCAACAGTCTGTGCTTGATATGGACCGATGATTGCTGCTCTGTGGTATCGGACACAACAGTTTGTGGCCGAATAAGCAAGATTCACTCATAAACCACACAGAATTGAGAATATAAGCTGCAGAAATACTTGTCGGGTAGCTGAATCAGTCGTATATGACCGACCTGATGGGGTATGACATCGAAGTACCATGTAGGCACGTGCATACTATGTCCCATGTATCACGGGAAGGTATTATTACATCATTTGGGGTATCTTAGGTACCAAATACATGCCCCAAAGGTGATTTTGTGAAGAAAATTTTTCGACCCTTGAGAAAAAATGACAAAAAATAACCCCCAAAAAGGCCATTTTTGGACGTTTTAGAACATTTTGTTCCCCCGAAAATTTTAAAAAAAAAATTTTTTTTTTAAAAAAAAAATTTTTTTCAAAAACCTTTTTTTTTTTAAAAAAAAAATTTTTTTTTTAAAAAAAAAAAATTTTTTTTTTTTTGCCCAACCCTGCTTGCAACCATCTGCCTGCCACACTACACTGGCGGCGGCCAAAAGTGGCGGTTTTTATCAGGTTTCGGTGTCGGTGGTGGCGGTACCGTATTGTCGGAAATAGAACCCCCCATTCATTGACCCCCCCCCCATTAATTGAACCCCGCCTAAATGGCTCGAAATCAAAAATAGAACCCCCCCATTAATTGACCCCCCCATAAATAGAACCCCACCCCCAACCTTCACCGTCCAACAGATTAGGGGCCCGGTCAAATGGGGCACGGTCAATTGGGGTCCGGTGAACTTTGGCCCGGAGAATTGGGGCCCGGTCAAATGGCGCCCGGTCAAGCGTGGCCACGTCATTTGGGGTCCGGTCAAATGGGGCCCGGTCAACTGTAGACCAGCCACTTGGGCCCCGTGTCAATTTTAGCCCGGTCAAATGGTGACCGGTCAAATGAGGCCTAGTCATTTGGGGCCCATGTCAATTGGGGACCGGTAAACTAGGCCCAGGTCAAACAGGGCCCGGTCGGGCGATAATCGGCTGGGCCCAATTGGAGAAGGAAGTGGACAAGAAATGTACAGTGCACAACAGTTGATGTGAATTATCAATTAATGCACTTACAGTTTCATTGTACTCTACAAATGAGCTCTGCATTAGCTCGACATTACCACCAGCAGAGCAGTTGCGGCTTGGGATAAGCACAAGCTAAGGATATTGTCACGAGGCCCAAGTGACTGGTCTACAATTGACCGGGCCCCATTTAACCGGACCCCAAATGACGTGGCCACACTTGACCGGGCCCCATTTGGCCGAGCCCCATTTGGCCGGGTCCTAATTGACACGGGTCACAATTGACTGGGCCCCATTTGACAGGGCCCCATTTGACCGGGCCCATATTGACACGGGACCCAAGTGACTGGTCCACAATTTACCGGGCCCCATTTGACCGGACCCCAAATGACGTGGCCACACTTGACCGGGTCCAAATTAACCGGGCCCCAATTGACTGGGCCCCAGTTGGCCCGGGCTCAAACTGGCGAGGGCCCCAAATATCCGGGCCCCAATTGACGAGCCGGGCTCAATTTATCGTGTGTGTTCCCTGTGTTCCGTTCGAACTGTGCTGAAGCATTTGTGACGGAATGAAACGACTCGTCACGAGATTTCACGTTATACCAAAAGTACGAAATCGGGGTGGGATCTATCCAGACTACTACGGGAGGTTGTCACTCAGCCCCCGAATACCGTAACCCACCGCAAGCGCGATCGTTGCGAGACCCATGCTGATCGCTGCTTATCGACACATGTATTAGCGGCAGCTAGCTGGAAATTGTCATCGTGCGCGCCGATCACCAAAACTTGTCACACTTCGCACCACATGTGATCAAACTCTGTTGCAGTGTAACATTTGTTTGGCGTGTAAAGTTTGCCCTGTGCAAGCATATAATCGCCCTCAAGGTAGGTTTGTAGGTACATCAACAACAGCTCAACAGTTGCCTGACTTTTGACATCACTGCTGTGATCACATAGAAAACAACCGATTTGCTAATACAAAGATTATGTGACATAACCGCAGTTGATCACTCAAACAACGGTAAGTGCCCACGCGGGCCCCTCGCGCCGTACACCAAGGCGATTTTTTCGCCAACGTGAACGAACATGACCCCACTTTTTGTGTACAGCGTGTAGCTGGCAAACTATTCTAAACATTCACCAAAAATTTTGTCTCAAAACGCTATGTACATTGAGTTACAGCATGTTGAAAACGCCTGCTAGTTCACCAATTTGGTTGGCGGAGGAATTTTTGCGGACAAAATAGACCAAGCCCCACACACACACACACACACACACACACACACACACACACACACACACACACACACACACACACACACACACACACACACACACACACACACACACACACACACACACACACACACACACACACACACACACACACACACACACACACACACACACACACACACACACACACACACACACACACACACACACACACACACACACACACACACACACACACACACACACACACACACACACACACACACACACACACACACACACACACACACACACACACACACACACACACACACACACACACACACACACACACACACACACACACACACACACACACACACACACACACACACACACACACACACACACACACACACACACACACACACACACACACACACACACACACACACACACACATTTAGAACATTTTATTCCCCCGAAAAATTTAAAAAAATTTAAAAAAAATTTTTCAAAAACCTTTTCTTTAAAAAAAATTTTTTTTTGCCCAACCCTGGTCTAAACAGCTTTGATTGCTCTGATGAAGCTCGTCATCCGTGAACTACTGATGAAAGAAACACATGTATAGGCCGTCCACCAGCTCATGGCACTTTTTGTTGCTGCTGACTGGTTTGTTGCCTTCCTCCACGTTCTAATGAAAGAGAAATTGAGTGTGACCGATTTTGCAAAAAAACAAAAAATAACGAAATGTGTCGAAAAAGTTTGAATTCGATCAAATTTAAAATTAAATTAAATTAAAATCGATAAAACACGTCGATTTCATAAAAACCACAATCTAGGAGCAAAAATAATTTTTTTCGGAAACTCAATTTCTCTTTCATTAGAGCATGGAGGAAGTGAGCAAGTTGGCCAGCAGCATCACTAAGTGACATGAGCTGATGGACGGACTATACCTTATGTTTTACATCAAGGCACATGGTAAACGCTTTCAGAGGCGCCAAGATGTGAAAAACAAGCGCCGCATGCACTTTTGTGAAGAAACCATCACGCAGCCTGGGAAAAAATTACCAATTTTAAGCTCGAAAAAGGCCATTTTGAACGTTTTAGACAATATTGTTCCCCGGCCAAATTTTCAAATTCAAATTCAAATTTTATCTGTAAGCTCACGCAAAGACCTTCAGGCAGGGTTGAAAAAAAAAATTTTTTTATTAACGAGCTTTTTTTTTTTTAAAAAAAAATTTTTTTTTTGATTTTTTTTTTGACGAAAATTTTTTTTATTAGAAAAAGTGTTGCAAACGACGTTTCAGGATAAATGAAATCGATACAACATATTTTTCAAAAATTGAAAAATTTTCGCCTGAGACCCAACTTGTGTGGTGACACCCGGTAGCATTGTGCAGATTCTATGGAATCCTACCAGTCTGAGGTTGATGTTCACTAACGATGTACTCTAATGTATGGTAGCATGCCGTACAATGTATTTTAATGCATCTAATGCCGTATATCTGATATACGAGCATCAAAATATCGATTACAGCCCAAATCTTGCGTGTCAGATCGACTTTGCGCGCCCGGTTTTGCACCAGACCTATGTATATACATGTGTAGTAGCATGCAGTGGTACATTATCGGTGCCACATCACTATAAAAGACCATCCCCGCGCATCCCTGTACGGATTTGGGGACAATACAGGGCGCCGCAGGCGCGATTTTGGAAAAATTGTCCCGTCCACAGAAAAAAAGTGCCAATTTTTTGCCTCGAAAAAGGCCATTTTTGGACATTTCAGCCCATTTTGGGCAACTTTTTTTTATTAAAAAAAAAGCAAAATCTGAGTTTCAAAAAAAAAAAATTTTTTTTAAAAAAAAAATTTTTTAATTAACCACTTTTTTTTTTGAAACAACCCTGCCTTCAGGAGATCCGGCAAACACCTTTATCGCAAACACAAACACCGCAAAATCCGGATTTATTTTAAAATAAAATATTTTTTTTAAAAACAATTATTTCTTAAAACCGTGTTTTTTTTAAAAAAACACGTGTTTTTTTAAAAAAAATTTTTTGTTTTTTTGCTCAACCCTGATTGGCATATTATGTGCCCACGCGCGTGATATGATCTCCATTCATTGTCTGATTGAACCAACGGGGCCCGCATCACTGGGAAAAGGTCCCATTGTCTTTTTGTGCAACACGTGTGTTTTTATTTGGAACGTGTTTTTCGAAACTAAACTGATTCAGAGTATAAACGTGCAAAATAAAAGAATAAAAGCAGGGTTGCATGCGTTGTGACAACCTAAATTCCACACAACTTGTGTGGTTTTCAAAACCACACAATTGTGTGGTTTTAATGCAAAACCACACAATTTGTGTGGTTTCAGCCGCCTATACCTGTTAAAAACCACACAACTTTTCTTAAAAACCAATTTTTTTAAAAATTTTTCGGGGGAACAAAATGTTCTAAAACGTCCAAAAATGACCTTTTTGGGGTTTATTTTTTGTCATTTTTGGCAAGGGTCGAAAACTTTTCTTCACAAAATCACCCTTTGGGGCATGTATTTGGTACCTTTTATGCCCCAAATGATGTTCTTATTATACCTTCCCGTGATACATGGGACACAGTATGCATGTACCTACATGGTACTTCGATGTCATGTCATACCCCATCAGGTCGGTCATATACGACTAATTCAGCTACCCGACAAGTATTTCTGCAGCTTATATTCTCAATTCTGTGTGGTTTATGATAGAATCTTGCTTATTCGATCACAAACTGTTGTGTCTGATACCACAGAGCACAGTCCACAACACAACGAAGAACGATCGCGTTACGTATAACACAGACCATGTCTGTATTTCGTCAACCTTTTTGCTGCACTGCAACCTGAATATATCACAAATTACTTAAAATACAATTAGGCAGGGCAAGTTGTTGAGTGGGTTATTTCAGGGTTGGGCAAAAAAAGGTTTTTGAAAAAAACATTTTTTTTTGTAAAAAAAATTTTTTTTGAAATTTTTCGGGGGAACAAAATGTTCTAAAACGTCCAAAAATGGCCTTTTTGCGGGTTATTTTTTTGTCATTTTTTCTCAAGGGTCGAAAAATTTTCTTCACAAAATCACTTTTGAGGCATGTATTTGGTGTCTAAGATGCCCCAAATGATGTTATTATACCTTCCCGTGATACATGAGACACATTATGCATGTACTTACATGGTACTTTGATGTCATACCCCATCGGGTCGGTCATATACGACTGATTCAGCGACCCGACAAGTATTTCTGCAGCTTATATTCTCAATTCTGTATGGTTTATGAGTGAATCTTGCTTATTCGACCACAAACTGTTGTGTCTGATACCACAGAGCAGCGATTATAGGTCCATATCAAGCACAGACTGTTGGATCGCACCGAAATGACGCAAACACCCTTCATAAGTGATGCAAACCAAGTCACAAAAGTGACTTGTCAATTAAAGTTGCATTATTTTTCGCGCTTTTGCGCGTTTTTTGGCAAATATGGTAAAATTTCCCCCAATCTCAGACTTTTTTAAAAAAAACTGCTGTTTAAAAAAATTTTTCCAGCCCTGATTTATGTGCCTTAACATACTGTAAGGTACCCTACGTGTCTCTGATACGTATAACTGACGACGAAGCTTCGGGCTTACAGAATATCACTGTGGTGAACTCAAGTAGTCAAATTGCTTCGTCAACTTACATTACTGAATCCATTGTATCCTATTACATTTTTTGCAAAAACGTGCACCATTCTTTGCCATCCCAAAAAAAATTTCCAAATAAAAGTTTTCATTTATTCCAACCCTGCCGAACAAGTGCGTACATAAATAATTGGTGCGACCTTGGGACGCCTGTTCGGTTTGCATCTGATTTTTGTGACATCACGCACGACTATAGCCTGCCTCTTGGTCTCAAAAATTGCTTCTGCACCAAACGTGTGGGTTTGAATAATTCATGCCAATAATATTGCACGTTACGTGAGCAAAATATGACATATGCCATACATGTATTAGTGCGCACTTGAATACAGTTAAAAGCGCGGGGTGATATTGGTCGCACAATGACTTTATAAGAATTGGTCAATTTTTTCTTCCTGAATCGTGAAGCAGGAAAGTGGCGGGGCAATGACGTTGCGTTGCGCGATCACACACAAAGAATGCACTTAGTAAAACGTTTCAGACCTGCAGCAACGTGGGTTCTCTGCCAGATTATTTTCAGACGAAAATGTTTTGTGAGAATCACAAGTAGCACAGTGGTTAAGAGTGACTGAACGTGAAAATCAGGTTTGATTTGATGAATACTTATATGATCATTGTGCGACCAATAGTAATCGATAGGTGTGTATGTGGAGTATGGTTCACAAATCGAAAAAATGGATTTCGCTCATATTTGTGAGGATTCGGGTAGGCCCCAGTTTGAATCTTCACATTTCCCGCGCTCACCCACCGTAACCTAATCTCTTTTATTCGTTTCTGTTTCATTTCTTTCTACTCCAGTTCAAATGTCTATTTTCAACCAATCACATTTGACAGCCGTCCAATTATCTCATAGCTCGCTAATCCGAAAATGGACTTCAAGAAAAAAAGAAATCATTTCGATATTTAAACGACGGCCCGAGCACTGCTTCCTCAGTTCTCATTACCAGGGTTGGGCAAAAAACGTTATTTTTTTCAAAAAAAATCTTGTTTTTTAAAAAAACGTTTTTTTAAAACGTTTTTTTAAACGCCCAGGTGACCAAAATATGCCCCCAAAAAATTGGAAAACGCTCATGTTGGGAAGAAAACGTGGTTAAATGAAGTAATTCTATGTGTTCTGAGGCAAAATAAACGGGTTTCAACCCTTTTCTGGCGAGTTGTTAAGATCCCATATCAGACCCGACCTTTTATCGAAACTTAACAGCGGTGGAATATTGGTCATTGATCGCTTGAATAGCATGATATACGGGCTTTTTTGCCTGTTTTATATAAAAACTCTGTGTGCTTTATATGTGGCCCAAAAATACAACGGAAAATTTTTTTCGAAAGTTTATGTGGTTTTGGTAACATAGCGCGAGCTGTGGTAGTGCCAAAAAGTGAATGAGGTTCTAAATTAGTGCCAAGGCTTTTATTAAAGATTTGTGACCAAACTGCCCACTGAGAACATGCCAAAAATATCGATATTTTATTTTCAAGGTGCTGAGGTAGGTTAAAATTTTTTTACCTTTCCGCCCTCCTGGCTCAGACAGGGAGCTGATATGGGCAGAAATTTTCTTTGCCGTGAGTGTTTTGGACCAAGCCCACTTACGGTGCCAAGTCCCATTGAGATTGGTTTCGGTCGCATATATATGGCGGAGACCCTTTAAATTCCAAAAATGGACCAAGTTTATGCATATCAAAAACAACCAATTTTAAAAAGGTTATCACCGACGAATTCGTTCTATTGGGTCTCAAAATTTGCCCCATAAAATTCTGGTATTGGCGTATAAGTGTGCTTTGTGACAAGTTTGAATATCTCTCGTTATGGTAGCTATGCTGCCTGTACTAGAGCTACAGTAGTCAAAGTTACCTGTCAGCAGGGTTGTTTAAAAAAAACAGTGGTTAATTTAAAAAATTAAAAAAATTTTTGAAGGGCCAGATACTCTGTTTTTTTAAATTAAAAACACGAGTTTTTCGGAAAAATAAAATCGCCTAATTCTTCCAAAAATGGCCTTTTTGAGGCATAAATTTTTGATACTTTTTTCTAAGTTGGGTCAACTTTCCCAAAATCGCGCATGCGGCGCTTAGTTTGACCGCCAAAATGACTCATAAAGAAGCGATGTACCTCAGTTTTTTAAATGATAAGACAGTGTATGCTTCTTCTGCACAATAGTTCTCTGTATTGTAGCCCCACCAATTTGTGAAACGGTTATACAGAACGCACGGAAATTAATAGGCACCATGTGTACATGCAAGAGTACGTATACTGGCGCAGGATCATGAACGGAAGCTTTTATTTCATTCATTCTCTTGAGAGCATCATTCCCAGGGGCTCTATTTAGAGAATTCAGGTACCGGAGAACGCCAAGTACGTCCCCTGGAGGATTATCTTAGGATTCACATCGAATATGAAATTTCAATCAATTTCCGAAATATGCCCGCACTTTGTATAAGCAGGGTTGTTTCAAAAAAAAGTGGTTAATTAAAAAAAATTTTTTTGAAACTCAGATTTTGCTTTTTTTTAATAAAAAAAAGTTGCCCAAAAAGGGCTGAAATGTCCAAAAATGGCCTTTTTCGAGGCCAAAAATTGGCACTTTTTTCCTGTGGACGGGACAATTTTTCCAAAATCGCGCCTGCGGCGCTCTGTATTGTCCCCAAATCCGTACAGGGATGCGCGGGGCTGGTCTTTTATAGTGATGTGGCACCGATAATGTACTACTGCATGCTACTACACATGTATATACATAGGTCTGGTGCAAAACCGGGCGCGCAAAGTCGATCTGACACGCAAGATTTGGGCTCTAATCGATATTTTGATGGTCGTATGTCAGATATACGGCATTAGATGCATTAAAATACGTTGTACGGCATGCTACAATACATTAGAGTAACATCGTTAGTCAACATCAACCTCAGACTGGTAGAAGACCATAGAATCTGCACAATACTGCCGGGTGTCACCACACAAGTTGGGTCTCAGGCGAAAATTTTTCAATTTTTGAAAAATATGTTGGATCGATTTCATTTGTCCTGAAACGTCGTTTGCAACACTTATTCTAATAAAAAAAATTTTCGTCAAAAAAAATCAAAAAAAAAATTTTTTTTAAAAAAAAGCTCGTTAATAAAAAATTTTTTTTCAACCCTGTGTATAAGCATGTGACACATGAATAAAAATGTCTGCAGATGCGGCGCGCTAATTCAGAACAACTAATTTGTTTCCGGTGGCGGCTTTTTGGAGGAGCATATTTGGCATTCTCCGGTACATCATTTCTTTGATCAGAACCTTACCAGCTACATAAACGGTAATCGTTTCCTATCGTCGTTGAATCAGTATCATCTATGCTTGGCACGTTAAATTTAGTATTCTGCGACACAATCTACGCAGTTAGTCGCCAACACGTCCGCGTGATATTTATACTACCGACAAACACTGATAAATAAAGTAGTCGTGTCGAGTCCACGTCACGTGCAGATCCTGCTAGAATAACCGAATCGCCTTCGTGCATGCGTTGATGATCCCCACGTGAGGGGTCACGTGACAAAAAATTTTGAGTTTTCAAAAAATTTTGTGTGGCGCCCTCCATTTCACCTGAAACGACGTTTGTGCTACTTTTTCTAATAAAAATGAATTTTTCAAAAAAAAATAATTTTTTGTGTTGTTTTTAAAAAAAACAGTGCTCTAATAAAAAAAATTTTTCAACCATGCCTGTCAGCGGTCCACCAGTCTGTGTATTACATTCCCAAAAAATCGGCCTTTCGGTTTCAAACGTTTTACCCAAATTGAGCCCCCTGGGCTCTATTCGGAAACGTTTCCGAACAGAGCCCTCGGGGTTTGCGGGTGGGTTTTTGACAATGTCATCACAATCGCTTTGTGTACATTTCAAAGCTTGCGTAATTTTATTTCACAGCAGATTCTGCTGGTGCGAAAATTACCTTGTTTTGAACAAATGTTTTCTTGTTTTCTTGTTTTCAGTAATTTGTGTTCGGTAATTTTCAGCAATCCTTTGATATTTCAAGTTGCCTCTCTCTTTTCAGTGTTTGTTGTATTGCCTGCAGACAGGGGTGGGCAAAAAAAAATTTTTTTTTAAAAAAAAAAATTTTTTTTTTTAAAAAAAAAGTGTTTTTAAAATAATTTTTTTTTCAAAAAAAATTTTTTTTTTTTAAAATTTTCGTGGGAACAAAATGTTCCAAAACGTCCAAAAATGGCCTTTTTGGGGGCTATTTTTTGTCATTTTTTTCTCAAGGGTCGAAAAATTTTCTTCACAAAATCACTTTTGGGGCATGTATTTGGTACCTAAGATACCCCAAATGATGTTATTATACCTTCCCGTAATACATGGGACACAGTATGCATGTGCCTACATGGTACTTCGATGTCATACCCCATCAGGTCGGTCATATACGACTGATTCAGCTACCCGACAAGTATTTCTGCAGCTTATATTCTCAATTCTGTGTGGTTTATGAGTGAATCTTGCTTATTCGGCCACAAACTGTTGTGTCCGATACCACAGAGCAGCAATCAGCGGTCCATATCAAGCACAGACTGTTGGATCGCACCGAAATGACGTAAACACCCTTGATAAGTGATGCAAACCAAGTCACAAAAGTGACTTGCCAATTAAAGTTGCATTTTTTCGCGATTTTGCGCGTTTTTTAGGCAAATTTGGTAAAATTTCCCCGAATCTCAGACTTTTTAAAAAAAAAATTTAAAAAAAATGTTTTTTTAAAACTTGTTTAAAAAATTTTTTTCCCACCCTGCCTGCAGAAGCCCGCTTGAAACTGGCGAAACGTTGATAATAAATTGCTGTTCATGTGGTAACGCGTGTCACAACTCTCACAGCAATCATGACCTGTTTGTGGATCTTTGCTGAAGGAAGCCTATGCGTCTTTGGCCGATTTTGAAAACTTCTTAACCAATATAGAGCCCAGAGGGATTCGGAAACGTTTCCGATTTGAGCCCTCGGATGGCTCTATTCGGGGGCTCAATATGGAAAACTCGGGCAGGTCTAAGCCCAAACCAAGTCCAGTGCGTCATTATAATTTTGACCTCCGAATGCGTTTTTACGTATCACAATGCGCTATGCTGGCGCACTGGAAATTGCTTCGTATACAGTATTTCCAGGCAAAATTGTTGATTTGGAGCGCTCACATTGAACCTGGTAAAATGGTGCTTGACCGCTTCAAATGTCTGCTGGTGTTGACCGCTTCGTTCACTGGCCTATTCAATTTCATATTGCTCCATGAAGCATGGAGCTTCATGCCATCGTACTTTCGAGACTATCACGTTTACACGCAGATAAATGACACCGAAACTGTGAGTGCAAGATTTTAGTTCTGCGGTAGTTGGATCTGGACATCTACTGGTGAATACAAGGGATTACATGCGTGTCGGTTTGGTCAGTGTAGCCGTTGTTGGTCAAACAAATTGATGACCACAATTATTGCCCACAGTCAGTGCTGTGGCTACTTCTGAGGGGGAGATACTGGGTGGCATTTTCGAAACCGT
>JASAMV010004804.1:0-68821 GCA_030248065.1 Rhynchonema sp. JSB1_4
ATCAAAGCCCATTCTGTTTCCACCGATATGCAATCAATGGGATGCTCAAACTGGATACCGGGGTACCAACCAATATTTTTTACTGTTACAGAACAGAAGATATTGCAGCAATGCCTATTCGTAAACGTTATTCGTACTTGACCTTTCTGGACACGGCAGAGGAGTTTCTGCGCTCCACGTCAATGCACGGGGTGGTGCGCATCGGTTGGGCTTGGCACAAGAATTGGCGATTATTCTGGACGCTATGTTCACTGTTATTCTCGGCAATCTTCATTGCCACCGTCATTGGCATGATGCAGGTGATACGCTGTTTAAGTCCGCAATGCTTTGTTCAGCGTGGACATTGTCCATTCTACCTGTGTTCGCCGCATTATTGAGAAATTCTTATTATCTGTTGTTTTTAGCTCTATTCAACATTCCCCAAGATGACCCGAATAACGTCACAAGTTCAATATGGCGTATTTCCTGCTGTGACGTTCTGCAACACAAACCCAGTTCGAGCCGATAACGTGGATAAAACCGTGCGAGACGCTTACAAGGGAAGTTGACGTCTCGCAACCCTAACGAGCTTTATCTAGTTGATGCATTATGGTATATAAATTTGGGTTCACTTCAATTTTCAGAAATTTGCCCAGAACGCGTACCTTGATTTCAACGCAAAATTTATTGGTCCGGTTGGCCCATTCATCCGTCAGGTGTGTATTTATACATAAATGTAGGAATGAGTTTCTCCAGTTACTTGCTTTCAAGCCGCCCAAACACAATGAACGTGCAAGAAAGCATTTCCAGACAAAGGAACAATGGGATGTAAACATAACGGAAAATGAAAACATGATGGTGAAGGACCCATATTTGCATGAAAGGTGACGATTACTATTGATTGGGTACCCACGGGCTGCTGGTTGAGTTAAAGATAATCAACAAACTTCACAGATCTGACTTTCGCGAAGTGGTGTCAACCAAAATGTTGAAGGATCTGCCATCGAATGCTATCAGAGTCGGTCATCAACTGGAGGACATTGTGCTGCACTGCAGCTACGGTGGTCGAGAGTGCGATACTGATCCGGCAAGGTTAACACACAGGAAAAAAATTTTGATGTCCAACATCTGTACTAATACTTGACGTATATACAGCAAAGGTTCACTTTCCTACTGTTTGCCTGGTTGTTTTAGCGGCGATTTCTACCGTCATTGGAATGATGTTTATGGCAATTGCTTTACATTTGCTGGCAGCAAGCCGGAAAAGGATGCGCTCACGTACAGATACAGCAGCCGACAGAGGGAAGTGGCTGGGGCAGGTCCCATCTACGGTTAGAGATCAGGAGTTCAGTTCTGATATTCGGACAATTAATGCGAATCGACCGCAACTCTATAGGTCTAACGCTAATACTGAATACACAAGCGGAGAAGTATTTGAATTTGTTGACCGAGAGCAAGGGCGTTCGGGTGATTGTGCACCGCAGTGGCGTTATGCCGTTCCCCGAAGAACATGGTTTTTCCGTGCCGGCCAACATGGAAGCGATGATCAACGTACAGACTGTAAGTTGAAGTTTATGCGCCGCCGCCAAGCATTGCGAAAACTGAGTGCACAGTCTACGCTCTTTATAGTGACATGATCGGGACGGGTTATGTTCTGTCAGTCGTGTTTTCTTCAGAATTATCATGAGCGCATCGACTTTCCCTCTGGCGCATGCACGGACAGAATGATCGACGGATATGGATACTATTACTCGTCCGAGGTTGGCATGACGTAGACATTTTTTGCCACAGATCACAAATCATCTTCGTATGCAATTAACTCTGACAACACATTTGGGAGAAACTTCTTAACCGCGTTGCCTGATCCGCAAAGCGCACGCAGCTTGCACAGCCTGCTGAATTTCGTAGCATTTCGCAATTCACTACGTTAGACTTGTGTGCAGGGTTGGGCAAAAAAAACGACGGCGTTTTTTCTTAAAAAAACGACGTTTTTTTTAAAAAACGCCTGGGTCGTTTTTCGTTTTTTTAAATCCTGAATTTCCTTGATTTTCCCTGATTTTTCAGGGAAAGTACCCTGATTATCAAGGAAAATCAATTTTTTGTCCCATTTTTTTAAAAAAATTTTCGACCAATTTTTACTTTGTCGAGATACGTCAATATACGGAGTTTGACTTTCAGTGATGACCCCGGCCAAAGTTGGTCCCACGATGCGGGTCTGATATGGGATCTTAGCAACTAGCTAGAAAAGGGTTGAAACCTGTTTATTTTGCCTCAGAACACATAGAATTACTTCATTTAACCACGTTTTCTTCCCAACATGGGCGTTTTCCAATTTTTTTGGGGGCATATTTTGGTCATCTGGGCGTTTTAAAAAACGTTTTTTTAAAAAAACGTTTTTTTTAAAACGACTTTTTGAAAAAAAAAACGTTTTTTGCCCAACCCTCCCTGCTTGTGTGGTGAGTGGCTGGCAGTCACGTGACCGCTGCAGATAATACACGCATAATGCGCTTTGCGGATCAGGCGGCAACGCGTTTGAAAAGTTTCTCCCAACAATATTGTCAGAGTTTTTTATATGTAGGTATGTATACGTTCCTTTTTGTAGTCGTGTGAGAAAATATGTAAACAAGAGAAGGCCTACCAGCATTGTTTGTGTGTTAGTCCCAACTTGCCAACCGATGATGAAGACAAGCCCATCTGCAAGCTGAATGACCTACGTAAGTTTCACTAGACCTTTTGTGGCATATCACAGTGCGTTAACACGCCACAATTCGTACCTCAGGTTCAAATCAATACGCGTGTTTCAACAACGTGATGAAAGATTTCGAAGACGGTGTATTCAAGTGCGATTGTCCCCCTCCGTGCCAGTTAGTTCATCGCCATAGATTGCGATCGTGAATACAACTTGATCAATACTTGAACAAGTTGCAAGTGAGCAAATTCACATTATTCAGAGAAACTCGCTATACAACAGAATTTTCTTTGAACAAATGGCCATTCGGAGCCACGGACATCCGGGAGAAATGGGTACGGGAAATCTCTGCGATGATACTATTTATATACGTATGGGCGAAGTTCCAATGACAATTTCCAGACTGACCCAATTGACATCAACCGTTGCAAACAACTGGCAATCGCGGACAAATGTGGATGCAAAAGCTCACATTACTTCAGCATACCACTGGAACTAAATACAACCGTTGTTTGTTCGAATGGCGCAGCCGCCTCAGGAAGTTGGTGGTAATGTCTTGGTCGCATGTAACTGCAACTGTTATGTTCTCCACAAACTTTGCTTTCTCAGTAGTTCTTTCTTGAAAAGCATTTTCCTGTGCCATATGCAACCAACATATACATACATACATTAATGTAGTTCTATTGTTCCAGCCGAAACCTGTGCACGGAATATTGAAGGCCAAATCGACCGGAATGAGATCAAATGCGATCCAACTCTTGGTGGAAGTTACGGATACTCGGTAATGTGCGCCTGGTTTTTGCTTGAATTACCATATTTTGCAAACGTCGTGTAACCTGTTGCAGAAAGAAATTCTCAATCAAATGTTGTATCCGGTTGGGGGATTTAACAAAACATATCGGTACGTTGCTTTCAAAAGATCGTTCGCTGAAAAAATACCCAACATGGCACGTATCAACGTATTTCAGTATGAGCAATTTGGTGAGCATAAAGGTTTTCCTGCGCAATTTGGGTCGGTTCAATTTCATCGAGGAATCAACGTACACGGTAAAATCTTTTGGTTTTGTAAAAACGCAAAGCTCGTCAGCCAATCTAAGAATTTTGCAGGTTACCGACTTTCTGACGCAAATTGGCGGTGTGAGCTCGCTCTGGATTGGTATTTCTCTCTTGACCGTGTGTGAATTTGGAGAATTGTTGCTCACCTGGGTATGAAGTACTTGATATTTTCTTACAACAGTGCAACTTGACGTTAAATAAATCAAGTTGTTTAGATGGCGATCCCCTGCTATAATTTCCGCGTTTGGCCTGAATTCAAGAGTTACTGGACACAGGCGTTCTACACGTTCCATCCGGAGGAATTGGAACGCCGTGAGAGGGACAAGCTGGAGGAGGAGCAAAAGGTAGCCAATAAAAATACGGTTGAATGTGTTGTTTTTTTGAAGGGGGAACATGTCAGTTTACCTGTGGCATAATCGTCTTGACTGGCAGTCCAAGGAATGGCGTGAGAAGAAGAATAGACCGGCGACTGCAAAGGACATTGAACTGATAGAAGAAGCGCAGAATATCAATGCCAGGTGCGTCGCGCGTGTTTGCTCGTGCCGAGTAGTTAATGGACCATGTACCGTACAGCATTTAATTTGACATTAAACTTGTAGGAAAATGCCCAGGCGCACCGGTGATTACGATAACCGGAAAGTGATGGAGACCCATTAAGCAATGAGGTCTGTTGAAATCTGTTAAATGGTGTGCAAATTTTTAAGGGGATTTGCAAACTATATGTAAATTTTTCATTTGGTTGTGATACACATACGTGTTTTATTTTACAATTTTACTTGAATTCTGTTAGAAACAAATTTGTCAACTGGGATGCATGATTTCGCGTGGACACTCAACTTTAATTTTTTTCTCAACAGTGATCGCTATATAACTCTACGCTTTCTGGAACCGAAGCAGCTGGATGGCCAAACCAAACGGCATTATTTGTAAAACGGCCCACGCTTGTTGTTACTTCGCATCAGAAATTTGACGCACTCTGACCATTTTTGTGATGAGAGAGCGTGATTTCAAATAAAGATTGCTGCAGGATTCTGAAGCTTGTGTTCTGTGGGCATTAAATTTCAGTGTGTCCGTCTTGAAACAAATAAAAAGATAGGGTTCCAACTGCTAGCATGATTCGTCTAGATTGAGGACACAACAGCGCGTGACACGCTAAGAGTTAAAATACTGTCACGTGCGAAAAACAATGTCATGTTATCATTTAGTTATTCATCCTCTCATCGGAGGTGATTATGCAAAGATGTGCGGCATTGGTTCAAACATGCAAGTCACCTTATCATGCTCGTATCCCGGGCTCATCTTTGAGTATTTATCCGTAATTGTGAAAGCACTGAACTTTACTTTCGAGCTTCAAAAGATTGATCATCATCTCAACTGGTCAAATTTGAATAAAGTGCTCCTGAATGACAAGGTTGATTTGGTACCAATGTGCGCAACACAGACGCAAGCTCGTGCAGAAAGAGGGTTTAAATTCACTCAAACCTACGTTGACGTCGAAGTGATGTCAGCAATGTCCATACATAAACGCTCACCAACAACAGTGTTCGGTAGATCGACCAGCTACTTTCGGGTGTTTCAACTAACCACTTGGATAATTGTAATCGTAGTCGGCATATTTCTATATGTTCACAAATTGGGAGTCAAATACCTTTCCCGGCACCACCAAATGCCAACAATTGTAACGAGCGGCATATTACCACTTCTGTTGGCCATGTTTTCGATCTTCTCGTTCGATTTGTTTTCGGGGTCGCTTGTCGTTGATCAGGTCCTGGAGGTTGGAATTTTCAGCCGTTTCCCCCTTCTCAAATGTTTAAATGTGGTGATAACTCAAATTTTGTCAGGATGATGGCCACTTGTTCAATAGCTATGAAGAATTGCGGTCATTGGTCGCCTCTGGAACCGTTACAATCGTCGCATACCGCAACTTCCCTCTATACACGCAGATTGCTTCCTACACAAGGTAAGTGCACCGAACCCAGTATGGCTTCTTGCAAGCAGTGGTACATTACAGGTGCCACATCACTATAAAAGACCAGCTTCGCGCATCCCTGTACAAGTTTGGGGAAAATAACGGCGCCGCGGGCGCGATTTGGGAAAAATTGGCACGTCCACAGAGAAAAGTGCCAATTTTTTTACCTCGAAAAAGGCCATTTTTGGGCATTTCAGCCCATTTTGAGCAACTTTTTTAAACAAAAAGGCAAAATCTGAGTTCAAATAAGTTTTTTTTAAATTTTAATAAGGAATTTTTTTTGAAACGACCCTAGCCTGGCTGGCTAGCAAGCAGCGTGTATGTTCGCTGCTGCAACAAGAAGCAGTAAATGGCAGTTTGTTGCACAATAACAAAACGTTTTGGGTTCGAAGACGTCAGATACATATACACCCCTTTAAAACAGCATCTCGTCCAATCCGGCACACGACCCAATCGCACAGTTCCAAGCCGCTTTGGAACGGTACCCACCCGAAGAATTCACTGAATACGCAAACGGGCCTGTAGACAGCCAACTGTCGCGAATCGAAGACGGATTAAGAGATAACAAGGTCACTTGCCACTTGTGTTGAGGGATAAACCACGTTTTTACGACAAAATATCTCGTTCCTGAACAGGTGTTCTTAGGTGCTCGTCAGTACATGGATCTATTCGCCGCGGAGATCTGTAGCGCACGAACAGTTACGCTGCCAGAGTGGTTCTTTTCGAGTCCTTGTCGATTTATGTTTGGCATCAAGACACCGCAGTGGGTGGTGGACAAATTTGACCAGGCCATGACCAGACATGATTCGTTATTCGCTGGAATTCGCGTCAGATACGAAAATCACAGGCGAATTAGAAAGACTTTCTGTGTGCCAGCCACACAAAAGCGATTTGTGCTGGACATGAGCGACACGATTCTATTGTTCTTCATGTTGGCAATGGGCTACGCTGTTTGTTTTATTGTTGTCGGTGCCGAAACCGCACTGAAACTGTTTTCCGACATCGTAAGGGCTCACATTTGGTAAAAAAATTGTTCGACTTAAAATACCGATGATTTTATATAGAGTCATGAATGTTTCAAAGTATAAACAATAATAAAACTACAAGCATAGTTTCATTCATCCACGTTATGTGCTGTGGTTTCTCAGTCTGCAAGATCAGTATAACGATCCACAGCAAAGCAGTACACAGACATGAGCAATATTAAATCTGATCAGGTGCTTTTCTCCGTGGTGCTTGTCCAACCGAATTTGGCTTGCAGTCTATTGTCGACTTCCTTCTCCTTCTGCATAAAGTACGCCAGACAGAAAACCACCAGAACGAACATGACCAACAGCGCCAGACTACGACCGTGATCGCGCAGAAACCGCACAATTCCGTTGCGACGAATACCCGACGCTCGTTCGTCTGGCCACGGACCAAATGCCAGTTGACGTGTCATTCCCAAACGCTGAAATCGAAAAACAATGGAGACTTGTATTTAGTATGGGAGGTATGTGCCCTGGAAGGCCATAACTACAGTACACACTGTGGCGGGCTCAGAGAGGCAGATATGTATGTACCAGGGTTCATGGCTTGGCGGTTGGTATCATAAGGGATTAGGTTTTGGCAGAAATATTTTAATATTTTTATTATATGTGTGTAACCGTGTGAAAACGTAGTACTTGCGTGCGTACCGCTCGAATTTTGGATATTTGGAAGTAAAACCCACCGATTTTACACTGATTGTGGTCACTATGGACGAAAATTGCCACTTTTGGACAAAATTGTTGGGATACCAAGTGTACGGAGTTAAAAATCGTGGGGTATACTGCACTATGCCAAACATCGGGGATACCTTACATATTGTATCAGGCGAGGGGATACCCTGTATTGGGGGGGATGAGCCCCAAACCCCACAGTTCCAACACTGCTTGTATTAGATCATCCAGTGTACATCTCGAAAAGCGTACGAACCATCATATCCTGTTTTCGATACATGAGTTCAGTTGCTGAGCGTGGAGATTGGACAGCCATCGATAGGGCGCTGTGCCCGCGGTTATTTGAGTTGTGGGAGCGCGACTGAAACGTGTATGTGTGTAACCGTGGGCACGTGACGCAAGGAGCAGGAAAATGACGTATTTTTAATTTAATCTGGTTTTATGCCGAACTGACCCTGGTGATGCCTCTCCAACGCTTGACAAACGTCACCACTCTGACCAGTGCACGCCATGTGATGAGTCGTGCGCTTCGCGACAGATTACTGAGGGTTGAACTGAGCGAGTCATTCGACGATTCGCGTTTGCGATAGGATCGACTCGAAGTCGGCCGCTGCAGCGACGGCGAACCACGTGCGCCCTCTGATGTTTGCGACCTGTCGCAGTGGTGTGCTCAGTAAGTGATACAATTACATTTTTGTTCGCTTTTTACTCAGGATCGGGCACTAACATGACATGGTCACGGCGTGAAAAGTGTGTTTGTTGACTGACACATGGTGAAAAGTTGATGATCAGAAAGAATGCAAATGCAAGTGATAAAAGCAGGGGATAAAAGACAATTGTGTGAAAAGACCAAACAATAAATGACAATACAAGTTTCGTTTGGCTTGGGAGACTGCACGAATTCAAACAGCAATTAACTCGAACCTGAGCGCCCGATACTTACATTTTTCTATTGATGATTTTTTTCCCGTCGACCACCGGGTACCCAATGTTGTTGAGGTCATCGTTAGCGTCTGATGTCGCACTCACCGGGACTATCTTGATCGTTGGTCGTCCTGCCACTTTGCTCATCATTTTTCACGGCTTTTTTATTCACGTTGAACTCACCGTGTCTCTGTCGAAAAAAGTGTATGTAATTGTACGGATGTCATCTGGAGCCGAGCAATAATTCGCAAAAGCTGTTGGTTCGCATATTAATTATGGCAAGTACAGTCTCCGGAGTTGTTTTTGTTGTGTGCACATTGCCGCTGTATCTCTGGCATGATCCAGAAAACCAAAAGAACCTTCGTTGAGGTTCGGGCTCTGGTTCTGAACATTTTAGTAGGAACCTGATAATCTGTTCATGTGTGGTGTTGTGCGCCGTTGGAGTCGAGATAATAAGTGCGCAAATAAAATAGGTATTGCTGATTGCGTGTGCTCGGGAAAAGGAGACGGCAGGTGAAAACACCTTTAATGGCTGGTTATTGTGCGCAAGCATAACTGATCAGTACTTTTAGCGTGCCGAAGTAAGCTCAGCTGAAAGCAGCTTTCATTTGTGTGCCGCTGTTGCAGGCAAGATGACCGTCAGTCGTTTGTGGTTGCATCGCTGCTGAACTCACGACAGACGTCATCACAAAGCATCTCTTAGTCGCTCTTTGAACGGTGGAACTCACCGAACCTGTGCAGATAGATACATTTCGCGATTATTTCGACCAGGCGGTGCAATGTGGCGCTCGTTTAGAAAACTCCTCACTTTGAGTTGCAAACATTCATGAGTCTGGAAACTGCTCTATGACGAGATTACGTTGAGCGCACGTTCAAGTACGAAGTATGATGTGCAAAGGTGCCTCCCACCAAATTGATGTAGGATTGATATGGGATGTGTGCAACTCGCTGGAAAATTGTTCATACACGTGTATCGGAGAGGCGCGATAGCGGTGGCTCAACGGAGTACTATTTCATACTACGTAGCAGTTGTATGTGGGCATAATTCCGCATAGTAGCTCACCATACCTGTGCCTGTCCGAAAGCACACTCTCGACCCAAACAAGGACTTAATTTTCAAAAATGCTCCTGTGTAGTTAAAAATTAGTAGATGGGGAATTAAATTGCATTTATAATTCAATTCTAGTGTCAGCTTGTGCAATTTCTGAACGATATTTCTGGTCTGGATCAGAAAACGCATTCTCAGTTCAGACAAGGGCCCAATTCTCAAAAATGCTTCCATTGAGCTGGAAATTGGTGGACAAAAATTTAAAAATGTGCTGAGCCTAATTTTGATGTCAGTTTATGTACAAGTCGTCAACGAAATTCCTATCCTGTGTCCGAAAACAAATTCTGGGTCCAAACCGCGACCCAAATTTTAAATTCTCCAACTGAACTGAAACTTGACGAACTGACGTTTTAAAATACAGTATGTTAATTTCAATCGTGGTGATAAATTTTGTATAGTCCAGCCACCAGCTCATGAGACGACTTTTTTTAAAGCTTGCTTGGCCGCATTCAAAATGCTCCAGATACATGTGTTTTCGCAAACAAAAGAAAGAGATTGGCTGAGGGAGATGATGACAAGTTCCAGCTGGCTGACCTCAATTTGTTGCGTGCTTACGCGAACAGCAGCGTTGTTCAGCACACAAATGTTTTGGAAGTCAAAAGGGAATTTACGCACCGAGTGGAGAGCGTGTTTTTAAAAAATACGTGCGTTTCTCTTTCTTTCATTTCCGAAATACGTGGAACCGGAACATTGTTGGATCCGCACAAGCCAATTTCAAAAAAAGTCGTCTCATGAGTTCGTGGATGGACTATACGTATCTAATTAAAGCCGTATCTTGGCCCAAAAACATAGACTAGGATAAACTATTGTATCCCAACCCCCAGTTCACCCAATCGGAACAGTCTTTCTGCCTGCCGGCTGGTGCTGAGTTGGCACAAGAACGAACATACATACATATACACACAGACAGCCCAGGGTCGATTTATTCCCATCATTGCATACACAAACAGCAAGTAACGTAAATTAGCGAGCATGGAAACATCAGTGAAGCATAAAATCTATGCCACTGTCAAAGTGTCAGACTGACTTCAAGTACGAGCCCCCACTGCATGATGGCACTGCACACAACGTTTTGTGCTCACGAGTGCCATGATGTCATTATGCCAAAGATTTTCACTATTGCATGAGCAAGGCAAACAACTGCCCGCCAGTGTTACTAGTTGTCACTGTCTGCAACTGAAACAAACATATGTAATTCCCAAAGATTGTATTTACCTGTATTTGTATCTCAAACACACCATTTCTCTTACGAGACCTCCTGCAACTTATCCATCATGAGCGTCAAGCAGGCGTTTGTAAATCAATCCGGGGATGTCCTCCCTCGATCGGACATGGCGGCGGCTTCACAGACGAGTCTTCGCCTTCTTTACACCACCGTCGTGCTGCTGTGTGTGAGCGCATTCATGGTTATCAGCAATCTGCCAGTCGATCTGTATTTTCCATCGGCGACTAGCAAATTGGGTCTGAAGACACAACACGCAACCCAGTCAAAACTAAATGAGCCGCAATTGCTCAAGACAACAGGGCGCATTAACAATAGTACCAGGACTCGGGCCCGGACGAATAACTTGGAGTCAACGGATCGTGTTCGATTTGGATCCCCAACACGGACCGTTACATCTGTTTCCTGGTCTTCCGACAAGCGGCCGATTCAAAGATTTGCCTACATCGCCATCTACCACACTGCCAGTCGCAACACCCGAAGTGCACTGCGCTTTGTGTGCAACACTCAACGGATCACCTGCATGACGCACTGCACTTGTGGATTTTGTGGATGCACCACGCCCGCCAATAATTGTACGCCCAAATTCAATGTACGTTAGAATTGGTGAGCATGTGATTTCCGTCGCTTTCACTCGATGGTACACTCTCACTCTGATAGGTTCCAACAGTAGACCACGTGGCCAAGATCTCGGAATAGCGCCTGAATTGCGGCACCCGAAATTTACGGAACAAGATAATGAAAGTTTCGAGATTACGCTCCACGGCTTAACCATGCACAAATTAGTTAACGATGGGGTGATCCAAAATAATTTCTGTACTTTTGATATTAAATGGACTAGCAAAAATTAAAACGTGTTCAAAATAAAATTTATCCATTAAATCATATAGTAAGTTTCCAAATTCGCTGGCACACAGTAAAATATGCCCCATAGTTAATGTCAAGTTATAAACCCGAACGTTAACATGCGCGCAGCAGTCTGGCTGGCTGGTAAGTTATACGTGTGTGTTGGCTGTCCGAATGCTTCGCAAGATGAATTTCGGGTTTGGAACCTGACATTAACTATGGGGCGTACTTTACTGTGCGGCAGCGAATTTGGAAATTTACTGTGCTATGCCCAGAATATGGCTAACTCGAGCACTCTAACCCTGTTTAAAAAGTTAGTACATTGTTTTTTCTTCCAGAATTTGGACAAAGTCAGTACACTTGGCGCGAATTTTGAAAATTTTAGAATGCGGTTCCTGATTGCTTCTTGAGTTTCAAGTGCAAGGAATCGGGTATTGTGTACCATTCCGAGCTCCCGATCACAAGGGCTACTTTTTGAGAGAGACTTGTACATATCTGGGTATGAATAATAACACCACATTAATTCACAGGGCAAAGCTTTCGTTAAAGAATGCCAAAAGCGATACCCGCTGTCGACGTTCACTCGCGGTGCCTACACACTGGATCGAGTCCGGAACTGCTGTCCGCTGAGATTCAGCCAATCATTTGTAAACGGCTTGGTGCCGGGTGGTTCCAGTTTCCAATCTTTCATAACATTAGCACAAAACACTGATAAACAACAACCACTTTCAGCTATTGTCGATCATTTCCCATTGATCTTCCAACAGAACCGTGAATACATCCGTCAATACTTTGAAGACGCGTTTCGCTTCACGATCTTGCGTGATCCCGTCGAACATTACAGTTCAATCACAGATGCAGGGCACTCCTTTCCACCACAACGTGTTAGTGACAGGGTCAGACGAGAAAACACGAAATTGAGCTAATATTACAGTGGTCAACACAAGTAGTCTATTCACTTAGGTAACTCACAGTAGCCGTGAATGAGTGCGAGGAGTAGTACATGGCGTTCGGGGTTGACGGCTCAACAAAGTGATTTGACCACTTGAGTTGACCACGGCAATATAAAGTCAGAAATCGTTGTGCAATCTTTGTGCAATAGAACCCTTCCGCGCTGTTGCGAAATCTCTTACCATCGTTCCACAGCCCCCTGGCCGAGTACCTTGCTTCTGTGACTGCACTGTCTGTTGCCAGTGTGAAAGGTGAACCGCGTACGCACCATTACATCTACAGCGTTGTCCAGTTCAACAGGCTGATCAACGGACCATCGGTGCCCGAGATCGAGAACGTCCAGAGCAAATTTCTTGGATTGACACACGAGGGCTCGATGACCGAACTGAACGCAACACTCGCCTACTTGAGGTCATTCAACTTTGTCGGTCTACTTGACCAACTCGACACGGCTTACGACATTCTTTGTTGTATGACTGGCTGGGCTCGCGAATTCTTTGACATTGACAAGTTGCCAGAGCGTTCAAAGAAGGGGAAAGTCGCCATTCTCACATCGGATAGTAACAATGTATCCGGTGAATTAAAGAAGATAATGCTGAATAAGGAGCAAACACGGAAAATTCGGAGAATCCAGTGGGCTGATGTTCGGCTGTACGACGTTGCCAAGCAAATGTTTGCTAAACTCAAACGAACTCATGCTGGTTGCTTGAGACAAAACAATATAGAGAAGCCTGACAATGCTGAGGATCGACCAAAACTGTAGACTTGATAGTGTGGGTCGCTAAGTGATAAATATACATGCTGGTTTTAAAAACGCCAACAGTTCGCTCTTGGTTTGTCTTTTGTCACGGATAAAAATTTAAATGCATTTTCTTTTCTCAATTTGTCACACACAATACATAAATGTAGATTTTTAAAAGACAGAAAAACATACTGTATGTACTTCTCAAAAGACATTGCAATGCTTCCTTATGCAACATTATTCAAAAGCACCAATTATTGTATATTTGAACAACAACGTACAAGAACAGAGAACAGAAAACTCTATCGAGTTATCAGGTTTTAGCCGTTGGTCTATTTTGCAGCTCTCAACCTCACGTCACCGCGGTTGATTTTATTATGCGTTATTTGATTAGCACCACCAGCAGAGAGGTGACACAGCGGTAGTATAAAAATCACAAAGTATTACAGCAGGTAGTAACCAATGAAACATGATAATGCATACAGTAAGTGCATAATACATACATACATGTAGATAAAGTTGGCCAAACCGCGCCAGCTAAAGCAAGTCACGGCATGCTGGACATTGGCGTTTCTCGACGATCAAGACGACGGCCTTTAGTCCGACGGCAACACAGCAGAAGCAAGACGACAACGAAAGCAATAAGAAACACGGCGGTCAATACGGCAAGCGCGGCTGCGAATGAAAATTTCGATATAATCTCAAAAAACTAGGTAAAATGGCTAATTTCGGGTGGCACAAAGGCGCACATATGTATATGAGTGGTGCGGGTTCCGTGCCGTTCGGTGTTCAAAGAACCACCACGCGTAACGGCTGTTACTATCCTTCCGTCGGGTCTAGACGACAGAACGAGTTCCACCGGAATAGACATTATCGACGGGCGTTTCACATCCCCTTCGAAATGACCCAATCGGAGATTGTAGTCAGCCATCCTCAACTCTCCCTCCGGTTCGAAGTACATACACTTCACGATCGGTTCGTACAGTACGTCGTACTCACGTTTCTGTTCAGTTTGGTTGGGACCTCCAGTAGCACTTTCAGGCGTGCCACAGCCTGTTTCATCCTGTTGGCTGCTCATACATTCTTCAACCAGGGCACCATGCCACAGGGATTGCGTCTTTCCGACTGGCACTATACGCATCGACACACTGACGGTGTGCGACTGCACTGGGTAGTCCAGTTCGGGTAGGTCGGAGTACCGTGTGCGTTCTCTGAGCGTGTTCTCAAGCACATTCGGCATGGACAACATCGGGTCCTCATTCCGACACATATCGTTGTATAAACCACAAGTCACGGGTTCGGAACCCTCTTGCAGTGGCATGCCCGGACTGTGGCGGTCTCCATATGGTAGCACTCGTATCGGCACTCGGTTATCGAGTATCTCGCCCCACTTGTCAAGCAATTGACGCGTCTTGGCGGATCTCGGCGACCGTGCTTGCTCAATCTCAAACAATCCGCGAACCTCGGATAAAAACCGGTCTTCAAGCTCACACAAAGGCTCCTGCGTCAGCGAGTTCACATTCAAATACTCCGAAATCCTGGATGCAAGCAATCTATCATGGGGTAGCTCCTCTGCATACAACCATTTCAACAGATGGTCACTGTATCTGTGCGTGGTGAACACGATGTCAACCACTTCTTCATGCAACTGCCACGGCTCCGTGAGCTGGGGTGCATTCAACCAATCCTCCTGCCACGATACCTCAAGTATCTGGTCTTCATCGAGCTCCTCCTGCGAGTACAGATCGAGCACGTTCTCCCTGGTCGATTCTGACTCAGACTGGTATCTCTCGCGAATCCGCGTACGTCCGGTTCCCGTATCCGAACTCACGTAACGGATCTGTCGCGCCTGTTGCGCTCGTCCGATTCCCTGCCCTTGTGGCTCTCGTGCAGTTTCCTGCCCTTTCGACCCCGGCTCTTTGGCCATACGGGTTCCTTGTTCGCTCCGTCTCGAACATTCGTGCCTTTGTTGTGCACGAACCTCCTGCCCTTCTCCTGTCACGTGAACCTCATGCGTCTTCGGCGCCTTTGTCACGTGACTCGCACGCGCTTTTTGCGCCCTTCCCTCCAGACACTCCTGTCCTGTCTTCACGTGGGCATCATGCCCCTCCGTTGTACGATCCTGCTTCTCCTTCATTCGGACTCCATGTCCCTTCTCCGCACGGATCTCTTGCGCCCTGCGCTCCCGTGCTTCCTTCAACCATTCATCGTACAACACCTGCGCCCGCAGCGCCTGTTGAGCCTTCACACGCTCCGTTTGCCCGGACCCAGCATGGAACCCGTGCGCGTCCTGCGCTTGTCCAGCTCTACTGTCCCGTCGGCTCGCCTCTCTACCATCCCTATCAGCTAGCCATGCCCGCACGGACCTGGCATGGAGTTCCTGCGCTAGATGCGCCTGTCCAGCTCTGGTGTCCGGTGGGTACTCTTGCTTGGCTGATTTGTTGGGACGACCACAGTTGCGGTCTCCTGACTGACTGACATCCGCACTACAGCGGTCTTCGAACTGACTGACTTTCGCATCCGACCTCCGGTCTTTCAAATGACGGTCGATGCATTCCGAAAACCCAAAAGCATGGTCCTCGATAAACGAAACATCACTGTCAGTCTCCTCATCATCCCAGAATTTCCACTCGGTCCCTCCGCGACCGATGGAATACACTGACTCGCCCGACTGACCTATCCATCCGCCTGTCTGTTCTCCCTGCCTCGGCGGACTGCTGCGGTCATCGGCGGTTCTCGTCCGGAAATTGGCATCCGGCATTGCCTTGTTCGACCGGGAATTGACGTCCGGCACCTGATTGTTCGACCGGGAATTGACGCCCGGCATTGGCCCGCGACGAATGGAATCGCCGCTTGAATGATGCATCGGTGCTGCGAATTTCATCAACCCACACCGATTAGTCGACGCGCGAATATATTCAAGCTTGTCGACGGATTAGTAACCGAGTTTGCGAGTATGCTCAAGCGCCCCCGGACCGAAGTTGCGAATATGTTCAAGCGTCTTCGGTACCTGATCTAGAAAATCTGCAAAAGCTGGAAGTCCCAGTCAGGTTAGGTTAGGTACATAGGTTTATAAATACATGCAATAGGACGAATCACAAACCAAAACCAACGTCGCGAGTATGCTCTAGCTCCGAGGGCTTTTATTGGCTTGGAGACGAACGACCTTTTCCAATAGTAGGTCACTGTGGGTATGGCGGAAGATTTGAGTCTAACTACTAAAAGTGAAGATTGCTTATATAGGTTTTGGGACGTAGTGTCTAAGGATACATCACACACATAAGGTATGGATTATAAAAACAAGAAATATTACTGCACGCAAAGTATGCAACTTTACTATACGACACACGCAAAACAAGAGAGACTTAATCCCTCACTCGAACGATCGCTAACCGCTTCATAACGAACGTTCACACAACACAGTCACGCAAGGGAACATCTACCGAACTGCTCATCTACGCAGGTTGACTCGCCTGCACGCATAGTGCTTTCCGGACTGACTTCGGAACCGACCAATCACAGTGCCGGTCTACTTATGTCCCTTGACTTCACGTGTCCCTCACGTGTCCCTCACGTGTCGTATTCCAAACGACAACTTGGATACTTACGCGTTCGCGTAAACTCTAACCATGAAGTATCATGGATATCTTCTTGCTTATGTATGTACACACAGTACCGCGAACGCAAGATTTCATGCGCTGTAAATTCGTTTCTTCGTGCGCTTACTCACCAACAGCTTTCTCCAGTTCGCTCACGTATTTTTCGGCTGAATCTGCAAATTATTTGTTGAACAACGAACGAATCTCGAAGTCGACATATCGAAAGCTGAGACCTTCCCTACTAACCAGTCAGACTTTGACCGCGACGAAAGTCAATGCGCGTTTTGCCGCATGCAGCCAGAAAAGCGTCCGTGTCGATGGGTGTCATAATGTCACTGAACTTTTCCAACGTGCATGGCGCTGGGCATGCGGTCATGATCACTGGCTTGGCCGTTGCGTTGTAGTTTTCGCCGTAGAACGCATTAAATCAAGCGTTAGGCGGTTTCGCATGCAAGTGTGGGTTGAGGGCCAGGCATTTTCTGGTGCAGCAGTGGATACAGATGTCACTTCGTCATAATTCTGGTATTATACCGTTGTGATCATAGAGTTGAGCTTGACATGCTGGTCACTTTTGATTTCCATACTTACATTTTGAAACATCACGAAACCACATTTTTTGCTAACTCCGTGAAAAGTTTGCGGGTTGGCGGTAAATTAGGTCCAGTAATGGCCAGGGGCAGCAGTTGAATGAAAACTCATACTTTTGTAAAAAATTCAGGCAAACGATGCGCATTTCCTGACACCAAAATTAAACGTAAATGAGTACGGTACCTAAACGTTTCCACCTGCCAAAAACCCTGACTCGTAACCCGCAACCCGCATGCATTGTGAAACCGGCCTCAAGGCAGATTACGTTGAATTTAGCTTGAAAATCACCAACAAAACTTGACCTAAGGCTAGAAACTAACTTTAATTTCCACATCTTCGCCATCGTTCCGATGCGTCTCAATAATGAAATGTGCTCCATAAAACGGGTAACGAAGTCGGGTGATCTCGTTCTCGGGAACGCCGAGAAGCAGTTGAAGTCTGGCCAGCGTGTGATCGTGCTGCAATCAAGCATTTTCCGTTTTTTAGATTTGTTGAGGCATAGCCAAGTACCGTCGTCTGTTGATTGAAATGACTTGGATTTAGCAATCGAATATCTTGTCACTTACGCTCGCGATTACAACCATTTTGTTCTTGCTCTTGCCGTCAACATACGCTTTGATGTAGGAAAGGACATTTTCAAACGTTTGACCTGCATTGCAAGTCAACCTCATAATTGGAATTTTCAGCACGAAGAAAAAAGTGCGGTCAACTATTCACTAACCATAAGTGACCTCTCTAAACCACTTAATGTTCTCGTAGATTGTGTACATCACTTCCTCTTGGTTCTTGAAATAATCATCAACAAGTCCCTTTGTTGCCCAATCAGGTGGAGGATGATTCGGGTCGTTGTTGTCTAACTGCGAGTTGATATACCAAATATTCACAATGTGTCCACTCGACCAGATATAAATCGAGAATAAAAAACCCTACTATGGTTTGGACCGAGCCCAACACATCCGTATAATCGAAGATGTTCCGCAACTTTTCGTCGGGCAACCCAGTGGCGTTCTGTATGTAGTCAATCAGATCCTTGTGACCGTCGACAATCTTTTGTGCTTCGGGGTCGTCGCCAAGTCGGTAGGCCATTTTGGGACATTTGGATTTGGATGGATAGACATTGTTCTGAATGCGGACCGATGTTAAAACATACATGTACATGCTACATACATTACATGCACGATGTCAGCTTGAAAATTGTGAATTTAAAATCAACAAAATGTCCTAGACTTCCGACGAACACAAGAGTTGTTATCCCTTACCATTTGTATGATATTATCATCGTGTATAGCGATCGGGCGCCATGGCAATTGTGGCGAGATGCGGAAACTTCTCGTCGGCGCAAAGAATCCAGCCAAGACGGCTTGTGCTGATTCTGAGGTGCGACTTTTGCCACTTGTGAACGCCCCAAGCTGCAAATGCCAACCAAGATTTTATTTATTGTGAGTAAGTTATTGGTCTTATCATATAATCAATGGTGAACTAGCAAAGCTGCGATGGGCTTCCACATCCGCACTCGTGATAAAATCCTTGTATCGTTCCTTGAGCAACGTTCCCAGGTGGTACTCATTTTTCATGCCTCTCTGAAACGTGAGTCATAATGTGGCATTTTCGAAACGGTGTAAAGGTGAGTTAGGTGTAAAGGTCGGTGTAAGCTCAATCGAAAGCTCGGTCAGTGTCAGCTCGGTGTAAACATGAAACATTAACAGCAGGCAATGTTTTATGTTTACACCAAGCTGACACCGACCGGGCTTTCGATTGAGCTTACACCGACCTTTACACCCAACTCACGTTTACACCGTTTCGAAAATATCACCCATACTCATACAACTGCAAATGGCTATCAGTGCGTAGATCTTTGTATCCATTTTTAAAAGTGGCACATACTCTAAACATCAACTTTAAATTTTCATTTTATGGCTGTTTTTATTGGCAAAATCAAACGTACCGGCAGCAGTTCACCTTCTTCAACTGGGTACGGCTTGATGTTTGTGACATTGAACGGGATGTACAATATTGGTGGTCGCTCCCCATGACGGAAATACTGCAGCAAATACGTCATTTATTTTCAAGTTAAAAATGGCGTGATCACAGAATGTTTTAGAAAGATCTGAACTTGCCACTTGAGCTTGAAGAAGCTTAGTTTCAGACAAACGAAGCTGTAAGACTCCGATTGTAAAAATAAGCGCAAAAGATGTCATCTTGACTAATTATCGATATCACAACACAGTGACTCAAGTATTACCACGTTGTGCTTGCAATCAAAACAATTCTGAAAGAGAGAGCAACAGCTGCCTTTATGTTACAGCCTGCAATTTTGCATTAAACTAGTTCCAGCAATGTCCAACGCTACGCTGCAACATGCTAAAGCGTTTTTAACAGGGTATTTTCGTGCTATTTTTTCATTTTAGTGTGTAGAGCAGGTTTGCAACAGAGGAGCGCAAGGGGAAGCATACGCCTAGTATTGATCAGGGTTGGGTTAAAAAAAAGGTAAAAATTTTAATTTCAAACAAAATTTTTAAAAAGTTCGCCACTTTTTCGGTTTCAAAATTAGAAAAGTAAGTTCACTTTTTTATTATTTCACAACTTTTTTATTATTTCCCCTTTTTTTGTTGTGAAATGCATGTTTTTATGCATGTTTCTGCTTGTTTTTTTTTCTCAAAACATCGCCTGCGACGCTTGTATTTCGCAACGGTGCAATGTCATTACAACGTTAGACAGTTCGTGGCTCTACTAAACTACCTAAACAGCCGTCATTATGTGCGCATTCTGTTCTTCCAGCAAGTCAAATCTGCCTGAAGTCTAAAATTATCGTTCCAAAACCGCGGGTTATGCAGCTGTTTTCATGTAACTTACATAGTTTAAAAAATGGGCCAATCATTTACTTTTCCCATGACTTCACCTTCCCTTCACTTTTTATACTACAGCTAGTCGGGACCCGTGCCTACGGCCCGGCTACAGCGCCGCACCCGTGCCGTGCCGTGCCGTGCCCCCCCCCCCCCCGAAGACCCGTTAGCATACCCAAACCTATCCGTGAAAATTGACCCGTCCGCCCTTCCGAGGGAGGGGGCCACATACATACACACATACACACATACGTCTTCGTGTTTCAGTAGTATAGATATGTAGGCACATATGGTGGACAGACTATCCCCAACACGAATTGTCACGTTATCTTGTTCATCGTAAAAAATATCACCTCGCTGCTGCCCGTTTGTGAACACAACTGCTCGCTGTCAACTATTCCTATATTCTCAAGTACAATCAAATATACTTTACGAAAAATTTCGACAATTTTTCACATTGAGAACCGAAATTTTTGTGGTCCGGAATAAAAAAAGTAAATCTTAAAAAAATTTTTAAAAATTCAAAAAGGTTCAATAATAAAAAACTTTTTAATCCAACCCTGGCATTGATGCAGTTGATCGCAACATCAACACACTTTGCGCTTCCGAACGACATGGATGAACTGCAGTTAAAAAATGACGCATTTTTTTGCGTTTCCAATACACCCTACCTAATTGGAAGAGGGAAGCACAACAATCACAGATTCCGGGATTCTCTTTGGATAAAAACTATATGCTGCTGATGACTTTAGACCGACATCGGGTACTCACCTTGAATATACAGTCGTCCCTCTCTACAGTCTAGCTCCATATAGGGAATCTTTCTATGTATAATGGACGATTTGGCATGTCCCAAATTTTTGCGCAGCCTTCTACATACATACATAGTGAATATTTCTCCACAGTGAACGACTCCGAGTGGTGCTTTACGTACTAAGATGCTTCTACGTACATATTGCGTTCTAAAGTATTGTATGGTGCTGAAATTACCTATCCTTGACGTGTTGTGAATCGTGTTAGTTTGCAACGATGCTACAAGCTTGACGCGCGAATTGTGCTAACAACAAACTGCCATTCTCAATTGTTGTCGTGCCTGCGATTGTTACCCTTGTACAGACAATGGGTGATATTTTCGAAACGATGTAAAGGTCAGTTGGGTGTAAAGGTCGGTGGAAAGCTCGGTCGACAGCTGTGTGACAGACCTCGGTGTAAACTTGAAACATTCCACGTTAATAACAGGCAATGTTTCACGTTTACACCGAGCTACGCCGACCGAGCTTTCGACCGAACTTTACACCGACATTTACGCCCAACTGACCTTTACACCGTTTCGAAAATTCCACCCATTGTATCTCATTTTGTGTCATATAACAAACCGTCGGCGTCAAATCTCAGGTGTTATTGTTTGTGCTAATTCCAGTTCAGATCGGTACAGTTAACGTTCCGTCACCCCGTGACCCTTGTTGCGCCAACATGTCAAAACAGCCTTTTACCAAAATAACGTTTCGTGAGTTTCATGGCGTTTAGTGCATTTCCCAGTAACATCGGGAGTCTATTCGTTAGAATTAGCACGGAATTATGCAACAGCAAAAACAAGAAAGACGTCCTGCCCCTGCCATCAGCACATTTGCGATATATTCACAAAGATAGCTTATGTACCCAAAAGTTTGTGTGGGGAAAAAATCGAAACGGAAATTGAAACATCAGCAGATCAGATCAATGAAAATTTTGCTATACCTAAAGTGGTTTTTTCAGAATTTTGGTCTTGCATCTTTGGGATAATACAATTGGTTTGTATCCATGTTGTTTTGCTTCAATAGCTTTTATCAGAATTTTGATCTTGCATCGACGTTACCATCTGCTTATGCCTGTTTTGAACTGTAGTCGGGGTAGGGATGGCAGAGGTACGGACCCGCCTCGCCACATCGTAGAGGGGAATGATTGAACTGATATCGGGGAAAGGATGGCAGAGGTACGGACCCGCCTCGCCACATCGTAGAGAGGACTGTATGAATCTGGCATAGAGTTGATAACGTGGAAACAACACCCAATCCCGAAGAAAGCTGTTGAGAGACGGGAATATCTTTGGGATCAACAAAATTGCCACAGTACTCACAAGCTCATTGATTGCTCTGTGTTCAGGCGCGCCTTATTTAGTGATCCATGTTGTTTTGTTTCAATAGCTTTTTTCAGAATTTTGATCTTGCATCGACGTTACCATCTGCTTATGCCTGTTTTGAACTGTAGTCGGGGTAGGGATGGCAGAGGTACGGACCCGCCTCGCCACATCGTAGAGGGGAATTATTGAACTGATATCGGGGAAAGGATGGCAGAGGTACGTACCCGCCTCTCCACATCGTAGAGGGGACTGTATGAATCTGGCATAGAGTTGATAACGTGGAAACAACACCCAATCCCGAAGAAAGCTGTTGAGAGACGGGAATATCTTTGGGATCAACAAAATTGCCACAGTACTCACTAGCTCATTGATTGCTCTGTGTTCAGGCGCGCCTTTTTAGTGATCCATGTTGTTTTGTTTCAATAGCTTTTATCGAAATTTTGATCTTGCATCGACGTTACCATCTGCTTAAGCCTGTTTTGAACTGTAGTCGGGGTAGGGATGGCAGAGGTACGGACCCGCCTCGCCACATCGTAGAGGGGAACGATTGAACTGATATCGGGGAAAGGATGGCAGAGGTACGGACCCGCCTCGCCACATCGTAGAGGGGACTGTTTGAATCTGGCATAAAGTTGATAACGTGGAAACAACACCCAATCCCGAAGAAAGCTGTTGAGAGACGGGAATATCTTTGGGATCAACAAAATTGCCACAGTACTCACTAGCTCATTGATTGCTCTGTGTTCAGGCGCGCCTTTTTAGTGATCCATGTTGTTTTGTTTCAATAGCTTTTATCAGAATTTTGATCTTGCATCGACGTTACCATCTGCTTATGCCTGTTTTGAACTGTAGTCGGGGTAGTGATGTCAGAGGTACGGACCAACCTCGCCACATCGTAGAGGGGAATGATTGAACTGATATCGGGGAAAGGATGGCAGAGGTACGGACCCGCCTCGCCACATCGTAGAGGGGACTGTTTGAATCTGGCATAGAGTTGATAACGTGGAAACAACACCCAATCCCGAAGAAAGCTGTTGAGAGACGGGAATATCTTTGGGATCAACAACATTGCCACAGTACTCACTAGCTCATTGATTGCTCTGTGTTCAGGCGCGCCTTTTTAGTGATCCATGTTGTTTTGTTTCAATAGCTTTTTTCAGAATTTTGATCTTGCATCGACGTTACCATCTGCTTATGCCTGTTTTGAACTGTAGTCGGGGTAGGGATGGCAGAGGTACGGACCCGCCTCGCCACATCGTAGAGGGGAATGATTGAACTGATATCGGGGAAAGGATGGCAGAGGTACGGACCCGCCTCGCCACATCGTAGAGGGGACTGTATGAATCTGGCATAGAGTTGATAACGTGGAAACAACACCCAATCCCGAAGAAAGCTGTTGAGAGACGGGAATATCTTTGGGATCAACAACATTGCCACAGTACTCACTAGCTCATTGATTGCTCTGTGTTCAGGCGCGCCTTTTTAGTGATCCATGTTGTTTTGTTTCAATAGCTTTTATCAGAATTTTGATCTTGCATCGACGTTACCATCTGCTTATGCCTGTTTTGAACTGTAGTCGGGGTAGGGATGGCAGAGGTACGGACCCGCCTCGCCACATCGTAGAGGGGAACGATTAAACTGATATCGGGGAAAGGATGGCAGAGGTACGGACCCGCCTCGCCACATCGTAGAGGGGACTGTTTGAATCTGGCATAGAGTTGATAACGTGGAAACAACACCCAATCCCGAAGAAAGCTGTTGAGAGACGGGAATATCTTTGGGATCAACAAAATTGCCACAGTACTCACAAGCTCATTGATTGCTCTGTGTTCAGGCGCGCCTTATTTAGTGATCCATGTTGTTTTGTTTCAATAGCTTTTTTCAGAATTTTGATCTTGCATCGACGTTACCATCTGCTTATGCCTGTTTTGAACTGTAGTCGGGGTAGGGATGGCAGAGGTACGGACCCGCCTCGCCACATCGTAGAGGGGAATTATTGAACTGATATCGGGGAAAGGATGGCAGAGGTACGTACCCGCCTCTCCACATCGTAGAGGGGACTGTATGAATCTGGCATAGAGTTGATAACGTGGAAACAACACCCAATCCCGAAGAAAGCTGTTGAGAGACGGGAATATCTTTGGGATCAACAAAATTGCCACAGTACTCACTAGCTCATTGATTGCTCTGTGTTCAGGCGCGCCTTTTTAGTGATCCATGTTGTTTTGTTTCAATAGCTTTTATCGAAATTTTGATCTTGCATCGACGTTACCATCTGCTTAAGCCTGTTTTGAACTGTAGTCGGGGTAGGGATGGCAGAGGTACGGACCCGCCTCGCCACATCGTAGAGGGGAACGATTGAACTGATATGGGGAAAGGATGGCAGAGGTACGGACCCGCCTCGCCACATCGTAGAGGGGACTGTTTGAATCTGGCATAGAGTTGATAACGTGGAAACAACACCCAATCCCGAAGAAAGCTGTTGAGAGACGGGAATATCTTTGGGATCAACAACATTGCCACAGTACTCACTAGCTCATTGATTGCTCTGTGTTCAGGCGCGCCTTTTTAGTGATCCATGTTGTTTTGTTTCAATAGCTTTTATCAGAATTTTGATCTTGCATCGACGTTACCATCTGCTTATGCCTGTTTTGAACTGTAGTCGGGGTAGGGATGGCAGAGGTACGGACCCGCCTCGCCACATCGTAGAGGGGAATGATTGAACTGATATCGGGGAAAGGATGGCAGAGGTACGGACCCGCCTCGCCACATCGTAGAGGGGACTGTTTGAATCTGGCATAGAGTTGATAACGTGGAAACAACACCCAATCCCGAAGAAAGCTGTTGAGAGACGGGAATATCTTTGGGATCAACAACATTGCCACAGTACTCACTAGCTCATTGATTGCTCTGTGTTCAGGCGCGCCTTTTTAGTGATCCATGTTGTTGTGTTTCAATAGCTTTTATCAGAATTTTGATCTTGCATCGACGTTACCATCTGCTTATGCCTGTTTTGAACTGTAGTCGGGGTAGGGATGGCAGAGGTACGGACCCGCCTCGCCACATCGTAGAGGGGAATGATTAAACTGATATCGGGGAAAGGATGGCAGAGGTACGGACCCGCCTCGCCACATCGTAGAGGGGACTGTATGAATCTGGCATAGAGTTGATAACGTGGAAACAACACCCAATCCCGAAGAAAGCTGTTGAGAGACGGGAATATCTTTGGGATCAACAACATTGCCACAGTACTCACTAGCTCATTGATTGCTCTGTGTTCAGGCGCGCCTTTTTAGTGATCCATGTTGTTTTGTTTCAATAGCTTTTATCAGAATTTTGATCTTGCATCGACGTTACCATCTGCTTATGCCTGTTTTGAACTGTAGTCGGGGTAGGGATGGCAGAGGTACGGACCCGCCTCGCCACATCGTAGAGGGGAATGATTAAACTGATATCGGGGAAAGGATGGCAGAGGTACGGACCCGCCTCGCCACATCGTAGAGGGGACTGTTTGAATCTGGCATAGAGTTGATAACGTGGAAACAACACCCAATCCCGAAGAAAGCTGTTGAGAGACGGGAATATCTTTGGGATCAACAACATTGCCACAGTACTCACTAGCTCATTGATTGCTCTGTGTTCAGGCGCGCCTTTTTAGTGATCCATGTTGTTTTGTTTCAATAGCTTTTATCAGAATTTTGATCTTGCATCGACGTTACCATCTGCTTATGCCTGTTTTGAACTGTAGTCGGGGTAGGGATGGCAGAGGTACGGACCCGCCTCGCCACATCGTAGAGGGGAATGATTAAACTGATATCGGGGAAAGGATGGCAGAGGTACGGACCCGCCTCGCCACATCGTAGAGGGGACTGTTTGAATCTGGCATAGAGTTGATAACGTGGAAACAACACCCAATCCCGAAGAAAGCTGTTGAGAGACGGGAATATGTTTGGGATCAACAACATTGCCACAGTACTCACTAGCTCATTGATTGCTCTGTGTTCAGGCGCGCCTTTTTAGTGATCCATGTTGTTTTGTTTCAATAGCTTTTATCAGAATTTTGATCTTGCATCGACGTTACCATCTGCTTATGCCTGTTTTGAACTGTAGTCGGGGTAGGGATGGCAGAGGTACGGACCCGCCTCGCCACATCGTAGAGGGGAATGATTAAACTGATATCGGGGAAAGGATGGCAGAGGTACGGACCCGCCTCGCCACATCGTAGAGGGGACTGTTTGAATCTGGCATAGAGTTGATAACGTGGAAACAACACCCAATCCCGAAGAAAGCTGTTGAGAGACGGGAATATCTTTGGGATCAACAACATTGCCACAGTACTCACTAGCTCATTGATTGCTCTGTGTTCAGGCGCGCCTTTTTAGTGATCCATGTTGTTTTGTTTCAATAGCTTTTATCAGAATTTTGATCTTGCATCGACGTTACCATCTGCTTATGCCTGTTTTGAACTGTAGTCGGGGTAGGGATGGCAGAGGTACGGACCCGCCTCGCCACATCGTAGAGGGGAATGATTGAACTGATATCGGGGAAAGGATGGCAGAGGTACGGACCCGCCTCGCCACATCGTAGAGGGGACTGTTTGAATCTGGCATAGAGTTGATAACGTGGAAACAACACCCAATCCCGAAGAAAGCTGTTGAGAGACGGGAATATCTTTGGGATCAACAACATTGCCACAGTACTCACTAGCTCATTGATTGCTCTGTGTTCAGGCGCGCCTTATTTAGTGATCCATGTTGTTTTGTTTCAATAGCTTTTTTCAGAATTTTGATCTTGCATCGACGTTACCATCTGCTTATGCCTGTTTTGAACTGTAGTCGGGGTAGGGATGGCAGAGGTACGGACCCGCCTCGCCACATCGTAGAGGGGAATGATTAAACTGATATCGGGGAAAGGATGGCAGAGGTACGGACCCGCCTCGCCACATCGTAGAGGGGACTGTTTGAATCTGGCATAGAGTTGATAACGTGGAAACAACACCCAATCCCGAAGAAAGCTGTTGAGAGACGGGAATATGTTTGGGATCAACAACATTGCCACAGTACTCACTAGCTCATTGATTGCTCTGTGTTCAGGCGCGCCTTTTTAGTGATCCATGTTGTTTTGTTTCAATAGCTTTTATCAGAATTTTGATCTTGCATCGACGTTACCATCTGCTTATGCCTGTTTTGAACTGTAGTCGGGGTAGGGATGGCAGAGGTACGGACCCGCCTCGCCAAATCGTAGAGGGGAATGATTAAACTGATATCGGGGAAAGGATGGCAGAGGTACGGACCCGCCTCGCCACATCGTAGAGGGGACTGTTTGAATCTGGCATAGAGTTGATAACGTGGAAACAACACCCAATCCCGAAGAAAGCTGTTGAGAGACGGGAATATGTTTGGGATCAACAACATTGCCACAGTACTCACTAGCTCATTGATTGCTCTGTGTTCAGGCGCGCCTTTTTAGTGATCCATGTTGTTTTGTTTCAATAGCTTTTATCAGAATTTTGATCTTGCATCGACGTTACCATCTGCTTATGCCTGTTTTGAACTGTAGTCGGGGTAGGGATGGCAGAGGTACGGACCCGCCTCGCCACATCGTAGAGGGGAATGATTGAACTGATATCGGGGAAAGGATGGCAGAGGTACGGACCCGCCTCGCCACATCGTAGAGGGGACTGTATGAATCTGGCATAGAGTTGATAACGTGGAAACAACACCCAATCCCGAAGAAAGCTGTTGAGAGACGGGAATATCTTTGGGATCAACAAAATTGCCACATAACTCACTAGCTCATTGATTGCTCTGTGTTCAGGCGCGCCTTTTTAGTGATCCATGTTGTTTTGTTTCAATAGCTTTTATCAGAATTTTGATCTTGCATCGACGTTACCATCTGCTTATGCCTGTTTTGAACTGTAGTCGGGGTAGGGATGGCAGAGGTACGGACCCGCCTCGCCACATCGTAGAGGGGAATGATTAAACTGATATCGGGGAAAGGATGGCAGAGGTACGGACCCGCCTCGCCACATCGTAGAGGGGACTGTATGAATCTGGCATAGAGTTGATAACGTGGAAACAACACCCAATCCCGAAGAAAGCTGTTGAGAGACGGGAATATCTTTGGGATCAACAACATTGCCACAGTACTCACTAGCTCATTGATTGCTCTGTGTTCAGGCGCGCCTTTTTAGTGATCCATGTTGTTTTGTTTCAATAGCTTTTATCAGAATTTTGATCTTGCATCGACGTTACCATCTGCTTATGCCTGTTTTGAACTGTAGTCGGGGTAGGGATGGCAGAGGTACGGACCCGCCTCGCCACATCGTAGAGGGGAATGATTAAACTGATATCGGGGAAAGGATGGCAGAGGTACGGACCCGCCTCGCCACATCGTAGAGGGGACTGTTTGAATCTGGCATAGAGTTGATAACGTGGAAACAACACCCAATCCCGAAGAAAGCTGTTGAGAGACGGGAATATGTTTGGGATCAACAACATTGCCACAGTACTCACTAGCTCATTGATTGCTCTGTGTTCAGGCGCGCCTTTTTAGTGATCCATGTTGTTTTGTTTCAATAGCTTTTATCAGAATTTTGATCTTGCATCGACGTTACCATCTGCTTATGCCTGTTTTGAACTGTAGTCGGGGTAGGGATGGCAGAGGTACGGACCCGCCTCGCCACATCGTAGAGGGGAATGATTGAACTGATATCGGGGAAAGGATGGCAGAGGTACGGACCCGCCTCGCCACATCGTAGAGGGGACTGTATGAATCTGGCATAGAGTTGATAACGTGGAAACAACACCCAATCCCGAAGAAAGCTGTTGAGAGACGGGAATATCTTTGGGATCAACAACATTGCCACAGTACTCACTAGCTCATTGATTGCTCTGTGTTCAGGCGCGCCTTTTTAGTGATCCATGTTGTTTTGTTTCAATAGCTTTTTTCAGAATTTTGATCTTGCATCGACGTTACCATCTGCTTATGCCTGTTTTGAACTGTAGTCGGGGTAGGGATGGCAGAGGTACGGACCCGCCTCGCCACATCGTAGAGGGGAATGATTGAACTGATATCGGGGAAAGGATGGCAGAGGTACGGACCCGCCTCGCCACATCGTAGAGGGGACTGTATGAATCTGGCATAGAGTTGATAACGTGGAAACAACACCAATCCCGAAGAAAGCTGTTGAGAGACGGGAATATCTTTGGGATCAACAAAATTGCCACATAACTCACTAGCTCATTGATTGCTCTGTGTTCAGGCGCGCCTTTTTAGTGATCCATGTTGTTTTGTTTCAATAGCTGTTATCAGAATTTTGATCTTGCATCGACGTTACCATCTGCTTATGCCTGTTTTGAACTGTAGTCGGGGCAGGGATGGCAGAGGTACGGACCCGCCTCGCCACATCCTAGAGGGGAATGATTGAACTGATATCGGGGAAAGGATGGCAGAGGTACGGACCCGCCTCGCCACATCGTAGAGGGGACTGTTTGAATCTGGCATAGAGTTGATAACGTGGAAACAACACCCAATCCCGAAGAAAGCTGTTGAGAGACGGGAATATCTTTGGGATCAACAACATTGCCACAGTACTCACTAGCTCATTGATTGCTCTGTGTTCAGGCGCGCCTTTTTAGTGATCCATGTTGTTTTGTTTCAATAGCTTTTATCAGAATTTTGATCTTGCATCGACGTTACCATCTGCTTATGCCTGTTTTGAACTGTAGTAGGGGTAGGGATGGCAGAGGTACGGACCCGCCTCGCCACATCGTAGAGGGGAATGATTAAACTGATATCGGGGAAAGGATGGCAGAGGTACGGACCCGCCTCGCCACATCGTAGAGGGGACTGTTTGAATCTGGCATAGAGTTGATAACGTGGAAACAACACCCAATCCCGAAGAAAGCTGTTGAGAGACGGGAATATGTTTGGGATCAACAACATTGCCACAGTACTCACTAGCTCATTGATTGCTCTGTGTTCAGGCGCGCCTTTTTAGTGATCCATGTTGTTTTGTTTCAATAGCTTTTATCAGAATTTTGATCTTGCATCGACGTTACCATCTGCTTATGCCTGTTTTGAACTGTAGTCGGGGTAGGGATGGCAGAGGTACGGACCCGCCTCGCCACATCGTAGAGGGGAATGATTGAACTGATATCGGGGAAAGGATGGCAGAGGTACGGACCCGCCTCGCCACATCGTAGAGGGGACTGTTTGAATCTGGCATAGAGTTGATAACGTGGAAACAACACCCAATCCCGAAGAAAGCTGTTGAGAGACGGGAATATCTTTGGGATCAACAACATTGCCACAGTACTCACTAGCTCATTGATTGCTCTGTGTTCAGGCGCGCCTTATTTAGTGATCCATGTTGTTTTGTTTCAATAGCTTTTTTCAGAATTTGATCTTGCATCGACGTTACCATCTGCTTATGCCTGTTTTGAACTGTAGTCGGGGTAGGGATGGCAGAGGTACGGACCCGCCTCGCCACATTGTAGAGGGGAATGATTAAACTGATATCGGGGAAAGGATGGCAGAGGTACGGACCCGCCTCGCCACATCGTAGAGGGGACTGTATGAATCTGGCATAGAGTTGATAACGTGGAAACAACACCCAATCCCGAAGAAAGCTGTTGAGAGACGGGAATATGTTTGGGATCAACAACATTGCCACAGTACTCACTAGCTCATTGATTGCTCTGTGTTCAGGCGCGCCTTTTTAGTGATCCATGTTGTTTTGTTTCAATAGCTTTTATCAGAATTTTGATCTTGCATCGACGTTACCATCTGCTTATGCCTATTTTGAACTGTAGTCGGGGTAGGGATGGCAGAGGTACGGACCCGCCTCGCCACATCGTAGAGGGGAATGATTGAACTGATATCGGGGAAAGGATGGCAGAGGTACGGACCCGCCTCGCCACATCGTAGAGGGGACTGTATGAATCTGGCATAGAGTTGATAACGTGGAAACAACACCCAATCCCGAAGAAAGCTGTTGAGAGACGGGAATATCTTTGGGATCAACAACATTGCCACAGTACTCACTAGCTCATTGATTGCTCTGTGTTCAGGCGCGCCTTTTTAGTGATCCATGTTGTTTTGTTTCAATAGCTTTTTTCAGAATTTTGATCTTGCATCGACGTTACCATCTGCTTATGCCTGTTTTGAACTGTAGTCGGGGTAGGGATGGCAGAGGTACGGACCCGCCTCGCCACATCGTAGAGGGGAATGATTGAACTGATATCGGGGAAAGGATGGCAGAGGTACGGACCCGCCTCGCCACATCGTAGAGGGGACTGTATGAATCTGGCATAGAGTTGATAACGTGGAAACAACACCCAATCCCGAAGAAAGCTGTTGAGAGACGGGAATATCTTTGGGATCAACAAAATTGCCACATAACTCACTAGCTCATTGATTGCTCTGTGTTCAGGCGCGCCTTTTTAGTGATCCATGTTGTTTTGTTTCAATAGCTCTGTTATCAGAATTTTGATCTTGCATCGACGTTACCATCTGCTTATGCCTGTTTTGAACTGTAGTCGGGGTAGGGATGGCAGAGGTACGGACCCGCCTCGCCACATCGTAGAGGGGAATGATTGAACTGATATCGGGGAAAGGATGGCAGAGGTACGGACCCGCCTCGCCACATCGTAGAGGGGACTGTTTGAATCTGGCATAGAGTTGATAACGTGGAAACAACACCCAATCCCGAAGAAAGCTGTTGAGAGACGGGAATATCTTTGGGATCAACAACATTGCCACAGTACTCACTAGCTCATTGATTGCTCTGTGTTCAGGCGCGCCTTTTTAGTGATCCATGTTGTTTTGTTTCAATAGCTTTTATCAGAATTTTGATCTTGCATCGACGTTACCATCTGCTTATGCCTGTTTTGAACTGTAGTCGGGGTAGGGATGGCAGAGGTACGGACCCGCCTCGCCACATCGTAGAGGGGAATGATTAAACTGATATCGGGGAAAGGATGGCAGAGGTACGGACCCGCCTCGCCACATCGTAGAGGGGACTGTTTGAATCTGGCATAGAGTTGATAACGTGGAAACAACACCCAATCCCGAAGAAAGCTGTTGAGAGACGGGAATATGTTTGGGATCAACAACATTGCCACAGTACTCACTAGCTCATTGATTGCTCTGTGTTCAGGCGCGCCTTTTTAGTGATCCATGTTGTTTTGTTTCAATAGCTTTTATCAGAATTTTGATCTTGCATCGACGTTACCATCTGCTTATGCCTGTTTTGAACTGTAGTCGGGGTAGGGATGGCAGAGGTACGGACCCGCCTCGCCACATCGTAGAGGGGAATGATTGAACTGATATCGGGGAAAGGATGGCAGAGGTACGGACCCGCCTCGCCACATCGTAGAGGGGACTGTTTGAATCTGGCATAGAGTTGATAACGTGGAAACAACACCCAATCCCGAAGAAAGCTGTTGAGAGACGGGAATATCTTTGGGATCAACAACATTGCCACAGTACTCACTAGCTCATTGATTGCTCTGTGTTCAGGCGCGCCTTTTTAGTGATCCATGTTATTTTGTTTCAATAGCTTTTTTCAGAATTTTGATCTTGCATCGACGTTACTATCTGCTCATGCCTGTTTTGAACTGTAGTCGGGGTAGGAATGGCAGAGGTACGGACCCGCCTCGCCACATCGTAGAGGGGAATGATTATACTGATATCGGGGAAAGGATGGCAGAGGTACGGACCCGCCTCGCCACATCGTAGATGGGACTGTTTGAATCTGGCATAGAGTTGATAACGTGGAAACAACACCCAATTCCGAAGAAAGCTGTTAAGAGACGTTTCTCTTGCCGGCGTCACCGACTAGTCATCAACCTGAACGTATGTTGACTATAACTGAGCAGGCTCAGGACAGAGATTAGGTAAACCAGTGGTGTATCGCCCGTGCCTTTTCAGGCCAAGGAACCACTGTGCTGTGTATGATAAAAAATCAAGCTTCTTATGCGCGGATCAACGACTAGCGATCATCAGTGTCGCCAGCTACCGTAATCCGAACACTCCAACCCAAAGCAGCAACGGCAAGTAGCATTTCCATTTGGCGCTTTTCTTTCCGGCGTGATGATGTCCATGATGGCTGGCCGCGACCTCGCTGCTGGAAAGTCGAACGTCGAAGGTCGTCGTCGTCGATCAAAAACAATAATAATGAACGAAGCTCCGGCTAGAAGGTTTTTGCATCCTTACAGTATGTATCGTCTACCGTAATCTTGACACGTGGAAAGTTTTTCTGCTTTCGCTAAACAAACGCTAAACAAGGCTGACACTGTTTAACAGAGATGCCCGAGCTGAGGAGTACAGATTCTGTAACGTTAATCATTGCTGTGGACATGAGTCACCCCGTGTTTAAAAAACAGCACGAACTTGTTTGTCGTGTAGTCGGCAGAGAAAAAGCAATCGTTTGGACCAGCGACGAGCGCATTGACGCATCAGTTGTGTTGTTTCGAACATCGCTGGCACGTTGGTTTTCGTAATTTACTCTCGCATTTGGCTAGTGACATACGGAGACGTTTCTCTTGCAGGCGTAATCAACGAGTGATCAACCTGAACAGATTTTGACTAAAGGATCAGGCCCAAAGCCAGTGATATATGCTCTCGTGACTTTTCAGGCCAAGGCACTGTTGTGCTACGGGTGAGTATCCCAGGTAACCTAAGTTCAAAACTTTGAAGCTCTTTTGCCGATCGAAATGGTCTCGCGCCATTTATGCACTCAGATCATTGGTGCGCGTATTGTCATGTGGCTTATTCTCAGGCTTAGACTTAGGTTAAAGCCACCATTAAGCTTATGTTTAGGGTTAAGTCTATGGTTAGGCTTAGGATTACCGGTTCAACAAACAGTTATAAAAATCAACCTTATTATGCGCGCATCAATGACTAGCGTTCATAAATGTCGCCAAACCATTGAAAGCTACCGTAACCCGAACGGGTTGCAGCAACAGGAACTAACATTTCCATTTGGCGGTCTTCTTTTCGACGTGATGATGTCCATGATGACCATGATGGCTGGCTGCCGCTTCGCTGCTGAAAGTCGAACGTCGAAGGTCGTCGAGCAAAAACAATAATGAACGAAGACCCCAGCCCTGAGCACTATGCGTTGGCTACCGTAATCATTATGACACGCCGACCTTTTTAACCCTTTGGTTCGAACACTCATGGCTTCCTTGTTTTGACTGGGTAGACTACTTATCAAAGAGCCAGTTTTTATATTTTGTGGAAAAAACCGAAAAAACAAACGAAATAAGGAACCGTTGTATAAGGATAGGGAAACTCAAACAAAGGTGTTTTCAAAGCATTTTGATGTCCGTACAGGCAATACTACCGGTGTCAGATGGTGTTTTTAACACTCTGGGAAAAACCATCAAAACAGTACATATAGTCCGTCCACCAGCTCATGGCACTTTGTGTTGCTGCTGGCCGGTTTGTTCCCTTCCTCCACGTTCTAATGAAAGAGAAATTGAGCGTGAGAGATTTTGCAGAAAAAAACATAAAAAAAAAAAAAAATTGTCAAAAAAAATAAAAATCCAAAAATAAAAAAAAAAAAAAAAAAAAAAAAACAAAAAAACCCCACAAAAAAAAAAAAACCCCAATTTGAAAAAAAAATAGTTTTTTTGGAAACTCAATTTCTCTTTCATTAGAACGTGGAGGAAGGGAACAAACCAGCCAGCAGCAACACAAAGTGCCATGAGCTGGTGGACGGACTATACATAGCTACACCACCAGCTTCAAGCCTAAGCGCTAAACGGATGTTCGCTACAGCTGAGGTTTTCAGTGTTTTTGCACACCCCATATGGACCTGGTTTTTTCGGTTTAATTTCGTTTTTTTTTCAAGAAAAAACCTTTTTCATCAGTAAGTATAGGGTAGACATTTAAGATTGTAGTGAAGGCTTTATGAAGATGCAAACGATTTGACCATTAATATTGTACCAAGAACTGCAGTCCCGATCTCGATTCCGATTATCAATCCCGATCCCGATCCGGAAAGTTTTAATCCCGTTGAGAAATACGGATCCAGATAAAGATCTCAAACGAAACCGAAGAGTACCATCCTGAAGACCTCAGGGAAAACAAAACAAATACCGTTGGCAAGACAGTGACAGGCTTCCCGATCGCGCTTGGAAGACTCATTATAAATAAAACGGATTAAACGGATTAACCGGATTAAACGGATTTTTTCGTGCTGGGGGAAGACTCATTATTTTTTCAAAATACAACGGATTAAACGGATTAAAGGGCTCGGGACACAACCGAAGGAAGGGCAGCAGAGCACAGCGTTATACATCGTTGTAAAGCACTGTGACAGCATATGTCACGCACAAATGTTAAGCTCCTTGGAGATTCGCTATCTCTTGGTAGAGGGACTTTTCGTTCCAGAAAAAAGTGAATTTTTTCACAATTTGAAACGTCCGGTGCAGAAACCCCAAATGAGTTGAAAGTCAAATAACACGTGGATAGGATTACAACAGCTTCTGGATAACTTATCGTGAGAACTTCAGTCGCTCAAAGCATTGCTTCACTCGGTGAGGGTGCGAAATGTTCCAAAAATCGGCCACATTTTTCGAAAGCACAAGTTTGTCTCTAAATTTTGAGGCAGCGCTTTGTGTTGCAGAAATGAAAATGCAATAGAAAAGTAGAGCATTTTCGAAAGTACCAGAAAATAAGGTTTTTAAATTTGGAAACACCTAGATAGCGGCGTGACAGGCCGAAAAAGACATAAAAATTGCCCCTAAAAAGCATAGTTGCATTCATTGACGGAAATGTGATGTAAATAAGCCACGTATTGCATTGCATTGGAAACGAGAAAGTCAGATAAACGCACAGTCCAACAATCTAGACGAGTTTCAAGACTTCAAACCAAATGGTCCGGCTGCTGCAGCCATGCCAGCCTGAATAAGATATTTGGCTATAAGTCGTTACTGTTAAAGATTATTGCACGTTTGATAGCATCAAACGATGTAGCTTTAACGTAGCTATCGAACGATATATAACATGCCCATACTATCTCTTACTATGGACAAGAAACGGTGAAAACTCCGAAATCGCACACGGTGACGTGACGGTTCATTCCAGAATCGTCAAAAAAGCAATTTTTTAGCCTCTGCCCTTAAGCGTAAGAATTTATTGGGGCTTGTTATATATCGTTCGAAAGCTACTCCTGAGATACATTGTTTGGTGCTGTCACATTTACAATAACTGCTAACAGTAAGCATTTATAGCTGAATATCATATTCCGGTTAGTATGGCTGCCCCGAGAGATCTGTAGACCTTGGGGTCTTCGGACCTTGATAGGTTGTTAAACCAGACATTTCTCTCATTTTTTTGTTTTGAATCCGATACAATCTGTGGCCTTTGTGTGTCACAATTCTGTCGATGAACGTAACCACCTAATTTAGCGGCAATTTAATGGATTTTTAGGCCTGTCACGGAGCTAGCCATGAGTTAAAAAAATTTAAAACCTTATTTTCTGGTACTTTCGACGATGCTCTTTTTCCCCATTGCATTCTTATTTCTGCAGCGAAAAGCGCGACCTCAAAATTTAGGGACAAACTTGTGTTCTCGAAAAATAAGGCCGATTTTTGGAACGTTTCGCACCCTCACCGTGTGAAGCAATGGTTTGAGCAACTGAAGTTGTGTTGATAAGTTATTCGAAGCTGTTGTAATCCTATCCACGTGTTACTTGACCTTCAATTCATTTGGGATTTCTGCACCGGTCGTTCCAACTTGTGCAAAAATTCACTTTTTTCTGGAACGAAAAGTCGCTCTACCAAGAGATAGCGAATCTCCAAGGAGCTTAAAATTTGTGCGTGACATAGGCTGTCGAAATGCTTTCCAACGGTATATAACAATATGTCCTGCTACCTTTCTTTCGGTTATGTCCCGAGCCCTTTAAAGCTGGAACTCGGTCCTGAACCAAGGCTTGAGTCTTGGCTCTAGGCTTAAACTTGGGCTTGGGCTTTGGCTGAATGCATGTGGAGCACATGTACAACATGCATAATAAGTCTTCCTGGGAAACGGCCCTGGGGGAAAGCTCATTACGGGGATTCCGTTTAATCCGCTTTATTTTCAAATCCATAATAAGTCTTCCCTCCAGGGCCTCTGCAGCATGAACTGATTACAATTGAAGCAATGTGTCTTCCATCAAAGTTCCCGTCCCGATTCCAGTTCTAAACCGGGTTCAGAACGGAGGCTACGAATTAGAAGAGAAAAAGAACAACAACGAACAACGTGGTGCGTGGTCGAATCGAAGTGGATACCGTATTGTCGGAAATAGAACCCGGGGGGTCTATTTTTTCACTGGGGTCATTTTGGGGGGTTCAATTTATGGGGGGTCAATTATTGGGGGGGTTATATTTTTCATTGTTAATAATGCCCTTAAAAATGGCTTGTTTTCGGTATTTTCTATTTTTAACAGCGTCGATTATGCTTAAAAAGCTGTGTTCTGTTGTGTACGCAAGCTTAAACAACGTTTGACACAACAACGCAGCCCTACCATACCACTAATCTGTGGTACGGTGAAGGTTGGGGGTGGGGTTCTATTAATGGGGGGGTCAATTAATGGGGGGTTCTATTTTTGATTTCGAGCCATTTGGGGGGGTTCAATTAATTAATAGGGGGGTCAATTAATGGGGGGGTTCTATTTCCGACAATACGGTAGTGGAACGATAATGATATTCTATTTTTCAATGATTGCGAGCCCACTCCATGGATTGTTTTAACCAAATTTCGTAGCTTTTCAGCTGAACCTAAAGCCCAGCCCCCAGGAATAGAGCCCCCGTAATACAGCCTCCAAAAAAGGGTCCGTGAATTAATAGAGCCCCCCGGGGAATAGAAATCGCGGCCCGGCCCGGCCCGATTGCGACCTCTGCTTGATAGTGGTGCACAGGAACATTTATACACGTTTGTTGTTCGTTCAGAGCACATGATACGCCACTTATTGACGAATAGACACGAATGAATGCGATTACAAGCGAAAAAACATCCTTTCAAACCCCCCTTTTAGGGGTTTTTGGGGGTATTTCTGGGAACAATTTTTCAGATTCGGGTCAGTGAATCACCGTAAAAACCTAAATAGAAGGGGGCTCTATTAATTCACTGACCCCATTTTGGGGCTCTATTACGGGGGGCTGGGGCTCTGTTCCGGGGGGCCTCTATTAATTCACTGACCCGAATAGCCTTAATACACTACTGTATAGGGGATGTTACTTAGGGGGGCTCAGAGGTGGGAATCGGGCCGGGTTACCTGTAGGGATCGGCGTCGGTGTCGGAAAAAAGTCGGTGTAGGTACCGACACTACTAATGTCGGTGTCGGTGTCGGTGTCGGTGTCGGTCCACAAAAGTGTCGGTTTTTTTCAGGTGTCGGTAGTGTCGGTCCCCAATTTTTCGGCAGCCAACTACTATTAGAAAAAAATATATTTCGTACTGATTATGTTCTTTAGTTGTCCACAACATATAAAAAAGCGCCAAGCGCTGGTTTTGAACGACCAATTCCTCATACACGGTTCAGTTTCAATTCTGCAGCAGTGCAACACAACAAGAGAACAATTTTTTTGGAATCAGTTTTCGGCTTCAGTTTCTTCTTTGCCTCGAGGAACAATTTTGATTCAGTCGGGTGCTTGGTCACAATGTGACGGGAAATTGTGATGCTTGATCCTCTCGAATAGGCCAGTTTCTTGTCGCAAATTTTGCATTGGACCTGCGTTTCTTTGCCGCGCGAGTCCGCCCGGACTAGCTTTGCAAAACCTAGTCGGTTCAGAATATCAAAATCGGTCTCTTTTGACGCCATTTTAGGCCTGCAAATATGCAAAAATGGTTCGAAATAGGTTTAGCTAACAAAATGAGGGGTTTCGGCGACGCTTTTTATAGTGGCCGATGCCTTTGTACCACTTCAAACATGAAAACACAAAATTCTGAACAACAAAAGTTGCGCTCGTGGTAAAAATCCGGTTCGTTCCAACGTTGAATGTTTCACTGAGAGTGAGAGGCGGACAGAACCTGTTTCTTCCTGCGACAAAGAGACAGACCTATCCTATCATACAAAGTTCATAATTGTTTTTTGTTTTGGTATTTGATCCCTCTTTTTTCAGGTGAGAAGTACACCAACACACCGGTTTTTGTCCAAAAAGGCATTTTAGGTCTAAAAATAAGTTTTTAGGGCTAAAAAAGGCAAACTCGGTTTTACTGTCGGTGTCGGTCATTTTTTCACTGTCGGTGTCGGTGTCGGCGTGCTTTTTCGCCGGTGTCGGTACTTTCCAAAAAAGTGTCGGTGTCGGTGTCGGTGTCGGTCTACATGACCGACGCCGATCCCTAGTTACCTGGGCCCGGCCCGGCCCGACGAAGTCTTGGGGTCGGCCCGGCCCGGCCCGATTTTGAAAAAAGTCGGCCCGGCCCGGCCCTGCCCGATTTTTTTAGGCCCGACTTTTTCTGATGATATTTTGAAGAAAATTTTTTGGTGCAAAAATTATAGTGATGATATTTTGAAGAAAATTTTTTGGTGCAAAAATTATAGTTTTTTGCTTAAAAATAACTGAAAAGCATAGAAGTCGGTCCTAAGCTGCTGAATCGCACGAAATTTTGGCTAATTTACCGTAAAAAGTCACGCTTTTTAATTGAAACTCTATGATCGCGGGCCTTTTCGGGCCGACCATCCCGGCCCGGCCCGACCGTTCGGGCCGGAAACCTCTTCTCGGCCCGGCCCGATTCCCACCTCTGGGGGGGCTCTATTAATTTACTGACCCCTTTTTGGGGGCTGTATTTAGGTTTTTACGGCAATAGAGGCCCCCGCCGGAATAGAGCTCCCCCGTAATAGAGCCCCCAAGATGGGGTCAGTGAATTAATAGAGCCCCCTTTCTATTTACGTTTTTACGGTACCCAATACCAATACCAAATTGGTGACCCAATACCAATAACCAACACCAATCCCCGGCTCCGGGCGAGACCCAATACCCAATATCAGATCAATACTACTGAAGTGCCTGGTATTGGGTTTGGTATTGGGTTGGTATTGGTATTGAGTATCGGGTATATGGGCAGGGTAGTACTTGGGGGGTCCCCCCCAAATTCATCTATCTATCGTCAACACTTTTTGATTTCATCTATCTATCGTCAACACTTATGGGCTAATGTATCTATCGTCAACAAATTTTGGGAACAATCTATCTATCGTCAACACATTTCGAACCCAAAATTGACATTTTTGACTCAAAATGGCACAAAATCGGTATTTTTCACCCCAAATAGGCAAAAAAATCGCGCGCTACGCGCGGATTTAGTACATCCAAGTACATTTTCATTAATATTTACACATTATTATCATTATCTGCTTAGTACACTACACTACACCTTGATTTTTGGCGACCCCCCAGCAGTGTAGTGGCAGGCAGATGGTTGCAAGGTACCCTTGGGGGGGGGATGGATCCAGATGGTTGCAAGGTACCCCCCTACCCAGCCTCCGGGAGGTTGCAAGGTACCCCTGAGGTCCGAAAAAAGGGTGTTTGTTGCATGCGTTATACTGCAAATTTGGCCGAAAAATTGGTACTTTTTTGCATTTTGGCCGAAAATTTGCCTAAAATACCTATTATATGGAGGTTTGCGCGCGGAGCGCGCGATTTTGGGGGTTTTTAGGTCGAAAAACACCCATTTTTGCCTATAAAAACCATAAATTGATGGTTGCAAGGTACCCTCCGGGGTGGTTGCAAGGTACCTACCCTTCCCCCCCCATCCCCCCCCCAAGGGGTGGTTGCAAGGTACCAACTCCTTAGGGAATCCCCCCCATCCCCCCCCCCCCCCGCCACTACACTGCCCAGTGTAGCCCCGGACCCCCCGTTTTTTTCGGAGGGGGAGATAGTGTACCCCGAGGGGGGAAGGGGGGAAGACCCAAATTCGGGAAAAAGTCACTTTTTTAGGTAGCCCACCCCCAGTACAGTAGGTATCCCCACACCCCCAGTACAGTAGGTATCCCCCCGATGTTTGGCATGGTACAGTAGGTATCCCCCCGATTTTCACCCCGGTACGGTAGGTATCCCCCCCCCGATTTTGCCCCAAAAGTGCCAATTTTTTAGCAAAATGGCCAAAATTAGTGTAAAATCAGTGGTTTTTTTACCTCAAATTACCAAGAATTGGCGCGCGCTAATACAACGTTTTCGCACGATTCCACACATAATAAACACATTAAAAATTTTCACCCAAAAACCTAACTCCCCCCAACCCCCCCTAGGTACATAACCCCCAGGCCATCGGCTCTGGTACAGTAGGTATCCCCCTCTGAGCCCGGTACAGTAGGTATCCCCCTCCAGAGTACCTCCAACACTGATTGTGCGTGCGTGCCCGTTGCCGTTACCATAAGCGAAAGACTGGTAACTTTTGCTTTGGGCTGATGGCCCCATCCCAAAGGTTGTGTTGAATCAATCCCCGGTGAGAATGTCGACCAAACAACTCAAGAAAAAAATAGAGCGTCGAAAAGGTATACATGCTAAAGAACCGGCTTTTTACATTTCGTGAAATAAAAACTGAATAAAACGAACGAAAAACACAATCCCAACTGGTACGGAAGATCGGCCGGAGGTGTGGGATATGGGAAATTTTTCACTTTTGGAGCAAGCACCCTTAGGAAATGATGTTTTGACCTCGAGAAGTACCAAAATTAACCATTTTTCGCCTAAAAATGGCAAACATCGCTTGCTACCGCAAGAAAACTGTTTTAAGCACTTTTAGGGCCAATTTTTGGCACTCTTACGTAACTATTTCATTGAGCTCGCTTTTGATCCTTTTCTTCAGCGCCACCTGCCCGCTGCTTTGAAAGATTGTCATTGTGCTGTTATCGGTGAATGAATCGAGCGACTGTCGAAAGTGCTCCGTTTGTGATCAATGGAGCGGCGTTTCTGCGTGACTGTGGTCGGTCTGTGCCTGTTGTGGTACACGGTCGGTTCGTCGTGCAGTGTGCTCAACAAGATATTCCTCCAAGAATACTCCTATCCGGCCACATTGGCGATGAGCAGTCTGTTGTCGATATCGATTTACTCGATCCCTCTGACGCGACAATTGAGTCCCGCCCGACCGCTGTCCGTGTCGTACCGCTGTCGATTTATGTTACCGATCTCAGTTGGCAAGGCCGTTGCCGTCACATTCTCACAATTCAGTCTCTGGAAAGTGCCGGTGTCTTATGCGCACACGGGTTTGTATTTGCTGAAATGATTCAATGCATTTTCCTTGACTTAGATAAATCTCAGTTTCAGTGAAAGCGACGATGCCCTTATTTGCCGTGTTCACTGCACGCATAATTCTGGGTGAAAGACAAACGTATAGGGTTAGTTTTGTTGACATCTTAGTTAACCGAGTGATCATCTTTTATCTGTAATGTATACAATTATATTTTGGGTCTGTATTTTACTGCAGGTCTACCTTTCATTAATACCGATAATGTTAGGCGTTATGATCGCTACGATGACCGAACTGTCATTCGACATAATTGGTCTCGTGTCAGCCCTGATGTCAACGTGCACCTACGCTTTGCTGAACACACTTGCAAAACGGGTATCACTTTGTTTTTTTTTGAAAGCAATTATGGGCAAGAACACATGAACTTCATGAAATATTCCAGATATACCACGACACGAACATGCATCCGATGAATTTGCTCAAAGACACGGCACAGGTCGCTACCCTGATCTTGTTCCCGTTCTGGTGTTGGACGGATGGTGTGAAACTCTATCAAGACATTGGTGACAAGGCTGCACTTGTTGATCCGGTATGTTTTGTTGTTGTTCACACTTATTTGTCCAAAGTTTTATGATCAAATCCACCAATATGCTTTCAGACACGAGCTCCACTGGGTGGTCACTTTCTGTATCTGCTGCTTGCGTCTGGAGCATTATCCTTTCTGCAAAACCTGTTTGCGTTTACACTCATACGCAAGCTAACGGCGTTGAGCTACGCGGTTGCGAACACAACGAAAAGGATTACGGTAATTACCGTATCCCTGCTGACCCTACAGAATCCAGTGACGTCGATGAATGTGTTTGGTATGATGCTGGCCATCATTGGAGTGTTCGGATATAATCGGGTAAATCTTACCGTTTTGTCATTTACTTTCGCAGGTTTCTGCCACATCGTTTCGTGAATTTCATCCGTCCGTTACACCCACAAATAAACCGAAAAGTTCTGGAGCTTCCCGACCCCAATACTGAAGATGCCTGTTTTCAGGCCAAGCAGTCAACCAAAGTGCCAGTGGACATGGATGCCGAGGGTCACATTCTGCCGCGAGTGCTCACGCGTGCCACTCTGTCGGACGCGTCATTCCTGACGAGCTACCCGTTCCTGTCGAATAGTCCCAAGCCAAATGGACTCAGGTATGTTCCGCTGGATGACAACCCTGATGGCCAAGGCGGGCTCGAAGCTGTGGTCACGCAAGATGACCGACTCCTAGTTAGAAATTCAACCAGTCAGAGGAAAAAAGTGAAATTCATGGATCTAAGCAGTGATCTGCAGGATGTCTAAGCCGAATACTGTTGAAGTTATGCAGGATCTTAGCCATTTGATCTGTCGCGATGACTACCTGTTGAAATGAAATATATATTCTCTTTGTTTTGAATAGGTACTGCATGCTTGTTGTTTGTTTATTAGGATGTTTGTTATATCTTCGGGTGGTTGCTCAAAATGTTGGGTATCTATAGGTGGAACTTGAAATTATATTGCTCTTTTCAGATTTGCTTATACTGTAACATTTTGTTGTCGCTAAGTTTCTGTGATTACTTGTTTTCGTTGTCATTTCCCATGTCGATTTCGCTTCAATCAGCCTTTCAAACTAAACTGTACCTGACGCAGCTGTTGTTGCCTGTTTGTTTATATTGTATGCCCTTCATTGTCGAATTTTTGTTATCACTTTTTTGACTGTACGTATATCTGGAACCAAATATGAATTTTCGTTCAGTTTCTTCTTTGGCGTTTTTCCGTTAAAAACGGTATTTGTATATTTGTGGTATACTATCGTACCGTGACTGGAATCCGTATATTTTGTACGACTTTGCATATCATCGGTTGGTGCCTTTTCCGTGTGCCAGTTTATCTCTGTGATCTGTAAATTTTAAATTTGAATAGTAAAACTATTTTCGGGGAAGCATATGTATTTATAAAAATTGAATAAAGGTAATATTTATCCGTTCTTATTTTATTTTTAATTATGTACGTTTGGTGTGAATCCAAGTGTGTGCCATCAGCATCCACTAATGATCATTGCATGAAATGAACATTGCTGCCTCCGTCCATGTAATGGCGCGGCCATGTTAATGCGGGTGCGAGTTCGGGTCAAGTGAAGCATTTCTGTGGCTCTGTTTGCAATGGGCTGCAAGTTCAAGATTTGCCCAAAAACGCGCAAAATTCGAGTATTGGGGCGCGAAATGAAAAATATTTTCTTGATGTCCGAGTTCTCCGATATGACCACATGTATATCAAAAATGGAAATGAAACAAAACATTTTCTGCAGCGGTTGGTTGCCACTCAGATTTCTGCCCCTGATTGGTCAGATTTTACACAGAAAATGTTTTGTTTCATTATCGGAAAACGGAAATGGAAAACTTGGACTTTTCCGTTTTCCAGTGTGACCACACGCGCCCTTAGCAAACTCATTATTCGTGGCGTAGTGCACACATCGTCATAAGAAATGTTTCGATAGTGATCCGTACCCGCAAGTGCTGTTAATGCGGTTGCGGCCAACAACAGATTATTTTTTCAGACCCGTAGCCCGCACATGCATTGATATGGCCGCGCCCTTAAAGATGAGATGTGCGTAAAAGGTGATGGTTTTTGGGCTCCAGGTGCAAACAAACTCCAAGTCGACTTCATAGCTGGATACAATTCTAATTGATCATGACGAAGTCACAGCTGCGTGAGGCAAGTCACAATGTGCTTCTGATGAGCTTTTTGTTTGAACTGCTATGCAGGAAGTCGAAGTACAACCCATATAATTGGTTAATATTTGCAGTTGGTGCTAATTCACGCTGAAAGTGCCGATCCATGGTCGACTGTGGCTGTTTGTCCTCACACTGGTTCGACCGTGTGGAGTTACAAGGTTTTGATGATGCTTTGGTTGCACCGGATCATGTCTGAAATGCCAACCGACGTATTCTGCAGGGCAGCGAGCTCCAAAGCCAGCCAGCCTCGAGCGCATGTTTGTGTGGCGATCAGCTGCTGTTGGCGTTGGATAAAAAACCGATTGTGCACACGCTAGCAGTCCAAATTCATAGCAGGGCGCATGTCAGGTATTTATAACATCGTTTGTCATTTACTACATTTTTTATTTATTTAAAAAATTTTCTTGGTTTTTGTCAGGAACACAACTCCCGGTGTTGTCAACTGTCTGTGTGCGCATCCGTCGACACAAATTGTGGTCGGCGCTATTGAGGAACGCATTTATACTTGGGTGGTTGGTTGATGTTTCACTCTTCCCAAGTTCTGGACAAACTACATAAATATGCTTTTGGTGATATTTTTTACATTTTCGCAAAAAGTGAACCTTTCAGCTGAGTACCGGCCAGTTGGTGAGTGTATTGAGTGCCCATTACCAACCAATCAGTGCGCTGCAATTCAATGCTGATGGATCGATGGTGGTGTCGGTGGGATGCGATGGTGCGATACATGGATGGACATTGGCTGAGTGAGTCTGCTTGATTCTTTTTCGCGCACATTTCGTCAATAATTTTCCAATCATCGTTTCAGCTTAATGTCATCGAACAGCTCAACAATATGCAAACGCCAACCATGTGTCAGCTGGCCGTCAGCACACAGTCTACGTGTTCAATCGCTGTTTATCGCTGGCAGTGGCATGGACTGCAGAATATTGACGACGTCAAGTGATCGCACTGTCAAGGTATTTGTGCGGAATGAATGTTGGGACATTTGAGTTTTATAATATTCAGTATGTGACTTGCTGAAACATCGTTCAAACTTGATGATTGGGTCATCGGATCTGCCGTGCTTGCCTTGATTTCTTTGAACTGCCCCATTTTTCAAGTATTGATACCACGAGTTCCGATCAGAGTAATTTAGTTGCTCCTAAACGGCTAACAAAAAGCTTTCAGGCCCTCCAACATCAAGGCCCAACTATACTTCGTTCTCTTACGCAACACGAAAGAAATTCTCGGGCACTGATTGGCTGACGTGCGCCTGGGAATCAATCAATGTGCATAAATGTGTTTCGTGTTGTGTGAAAGAACGAAGTATAGTGCAGCATTTAGTGGTTTGAACAAATCTAGAAATATGCTCAATGCAAAGTCAGGCAGTCAGGGCCAATGTCAAAGTATCGTGACCAAAACAAGACCGGACCCAAACGATCAACAAGCTTGATATGGGCAGGAATAGTCCGTCAGGTGATGCCCCCTCCTGTTTCAGCTGCACAGCAGTTCATCAGCGTCGAGCAGCACGAGTGAGTTGTTGTGCATCACATTCGACGGTGTGCCACAATCAGCCATCATGGACGCAGCTGAGTCGCGCGTGTTGGTCGGCACAAATAATGGACCGATTGTGCTCGTCAATTTGTATAGACAGGTTGGTTGTTGGGAGGGGGCGTGGTTGCTGAGATTAGTTTACGTTTGACGGTGGAGGGCGGCACTGCACCAGCCTGGGAAACGAGGCTGACAGAACAGAATGGCGCAGTTAACTGTCATTCGCTCGCTTGTGTTCGCAGTTGGAAACCCGTGTAAAGCTCGGGACAATTTTAGCCGGCTGTGCGCGAACGTCACGTGATCACAGCTGGTGAGGGTGGACTTGACTCGCCGCTATTCAAAGGCCACGAGTTTGTCAATCAATAGTTATTTTTTGTTTATTTCCTCAATCAAACAGCCTTCCGACGATAGTATTTTGCAGATGTGCAGTGCGTCAGCTGTGCACCAACTTCGACTCGACCCTGTTGTGTTCGGGTGACGTGAATGGGGTGGTGCATGTTTGGCACATTGCCAGCAGACAGTCGTTGAGACGGATCAACATGAAAGGTATGTGTTGGTTGACAGGTGCACATGCGATAATACTGTTGGTCGATATGATTGAGTCTCCGGATATTTGCTTTATGTATGCAACGATGCTTTTTTCATTCGCTTTCTGTGCGTTTGCACAATGTAATCTCCGAACTGGCCTCAATAATATTTCTCAACAGGTCCAATTCGCACGCTGATCAACGTGATGTGTGACCGAAAATGGACGGATGATTCGTACCGCAGCACGCAGACCGTCAGACCGCTGCACAAAAATGTCTGCACCGCATCTGATATGAAATGGCCACTCTGTCCGAGTGACTCTGATGCGGTTGTGAGTCACCAGTCAGAACTCGTTCAATTATTTAGGTTTTGAAAGTTCGCTTCTTTTTCAGGCCAGACTAAATGATCGGCTTGACAGCGAATGGGAACTACTGAATAGACAGGTTTGTCAGCCACTGGAGATTCTTGTTTTTCTGATGTTCCAAACTGAATTTCATTTTTGCAGCAATCTGTCGATGTGGAGCCATTTGAGTTTGATATCGTCCCCAGAGCAAAGCCAAGACTTCAATCATCGCACGATGACGATGTAAATGACGAAGTGGCTCGGCTCAGATCCGAACTTGAGGCGGCCAAGAAGGCCAACAAAGAATTGTATGACTTTGCTGTCAAGAGTGCCCTGGGCAAGAAATGAGATTATCACTTGTATTGGACTGTTTCAATCCAAACTTTGTAACATCGTTGTTGTCGTTATTTGTTTTCTTTGTTACTTTTGGCTGAGCACCGGTAAAGAAGCTAATCAGAGATAAAAAATATCCTGTTTACAATCTGTTTGTGCCTATTCGTGAGGTTGATCCGTCCTCCCAATACGTCTGCGTTTGTATTGGATTCCAATTTGTGTGTTGCTAATAGGTGAACTCCCATAAATGAAGCATAATCACCAACAGTATTGATACCAGTCCAAGATGAAGCCTATATTCGTTCTGCATCGTGTGTTTCGACTTGGCTGCTATACCAGATCAGTGGCCACATCCAGTCGTGTGTGTCTACGTGGCAAATTCGAGTCAATGGTTGGTTGATAGCAGTGGTGTCGTTGGGGGGGAGGGGGGAAAGGGGGGTTACCCCCTAGTATCCGGTATCTTGATTTTTTCATCCAGGGGTATCCGATCCGATATCCTAACTTATTGTCCAGGGGTATCTTAACCTAAAATTTTTCCGAAAACCATAAAAATCGCCCATTTTTACCTCCAAAATGCTCAAAATCGCTTGCCTGCGCAAGCATAACCCGAAAAGATTTTTCATTTTGGGTATCCGGTATCCGAAAAATTTGGATTTTGGGTATCCGGTATCCTGACTTTTGATTTCCCAACGACACCGCTGGTTGATAGTGTTGATTTGCATTTGAATTGCAATTTTTGATTTATGCTTGTTTTGAACCAACTCCATTTGGCTAATACCAGCATTGCCTAACAGCTTGACACGTCCACTACTGACGACACACGTTCTGAGCAATCGCTGTTTGCGCAGTACGCTGCCGCACTGAATAAACCGGTTGATACGTTGCATTTCTATGAGTTGCTGCGAAGTCATGAACGAAGCTCGGCTGAGCGGATCAGGTATAACTCACTTATTATTTTGTTTGTTTCAGTGGCTGACGTTTTTTGTTTTATGTTCGCATCATATTTTTAGCCATGCTGGGGCAAAACAATGGGCAGCCAGACTGCAGCACGATTTCGCACGGATTCGTGATGAGACACCGCATCAGTTCAGACAATTGGAGGCAGATACCAAGGCGTTCAACGAGTTGGTTAAGAAAGGTATATTGTTTTTTTTGGATTGTTGTATGATTTTATCTTATTAAATTCCCAAAACCTTTCAGGCGTATTCTCAGACCTCTCCTGGTTGCCCGTCCAGCCGCTTGCATCCGCATTCGCGTACTATCTGCGCGCGCACACACATCGATTGCGCAATGAACGGCCCGAGTTGTTCGCAGATTCGGCCCGACAGGGCAGGGACACGGTGGCGAACACGCTGCTGCAAGAGTACAATGCGTTGACGAACGAGGAACGGTGCGTGTTAGGCAGCGCTTTTGTTATTGTCTGACTCGGTAGAGTAAGAGTCAGCAATATCAGTCGTAAATGGGGTGACCATGCCCAGGCCATTTGTGGTTATTTGTGTATTTTCCGAATATTTTTGCTGTGGGTGTTCTTCACTTGTTGGGCTGATTGAAATCAGAGTTGCAATCAGCTTTGTCAATACCATACCTTCGTTTACACAACTGAGAATTGTCCAAATCCATGGAGTACCGAAGTATTGTTCTCCAGTGCGCGTTACGAGAATGACTACCGCGTTGCACATGACGAATTCGAAGAACGAACCAAGTCGCTTACCGAGGATCAGAAACTTGCGTTGAAATTTGTGGAGCAGTTTGTCCAGCTGCACTACCAAGCGAACAAAGAGGCCGTGTTTGGACTCAAGGATAGATGGGATGAGCTGGATTTCCCGAAGGACTATACCACCGGTTGGTTGCGACATGACTGTTTGATCTCGTAAGGTCAGACGTCACGCCGGTATCAAAGTCGATGATAGTCCGGTGTTTCCATGATTACTTGACTGTTTGTATTCAGGATATTTGGCGAGTTTCTTATGCTTTTTGTTTCGACCAGCGTAATCATTTTTAAACAAGAAAGAAAAATGCCCCAAGGGGCATAAAAGAAATATGGTTCCCTGGCTGACTGGCATAAAAGAACGATACTAGCTTGCACCACTTTGCTGATGTTTCATTAGGCACTGGAATAAACGTAAGTGTGTTCTGAGCTGTTTGATACCGAACAGTAGACATTGAACCATATTCCCGGCGCGAACTCTTTTGAACCAACACCCAGCCGATATCGAAACTTTCGTGCAAACCCAGGCAACTGTTTCTTCTTTTCAACCTCACGACGGTAACTGTGCAGTCTTCGGTTGCGCACGATGGTTTAACAAAGAGAGGAGTAAAGAGAATATTGCAATCTTTCAATATCTCCGTGCCCTGTGTCTCTGGTGGCAAGACAGCACGCGCCGGGAATATGGTTCAATGTCTACTGTTCGGTATCAAACAGCTCAGAACACACTTACGTTTATTCCAGTGCCTAATGAAACATCAGCAAAGTGGTGCAAGCTAGTATCGTTCTTTTATGCCAGTCAGCCAGGGAACCATATTTCTTTTATGCCCCTTGGGGCATTTTTCTTTCTTGTGTCGTTCTTTTATATCGCGCAAGCGTCAAACAGAGAACCCGGATAAATCGGGCACAGAAAGTTTTCAGTTCCGGCAAGCAATGGTTCTAACTAAGAAAATGTCGACCGTCAGACTTTTCTCAAGTAATCAACGCACATGAGCGCAATGAGGTGTGGGGGTTAGTTTAAGGATGCTGTACTTTTTGGCAGGATATATGAATCGGTGGTTATCGTGACATAAGGCCAATTTTGTGTTTCGATTTCACTATGGGGTTCTAACAATGGAGACACGCTTGTGTCTGCGTCTTTTCCCACCACTGAAACAAAACTAACGCAGTGCCCCACGAGCATGTCTATGTTTTTGAGGAACATGGTAACTTGTCAAGTTATTTTTTTTTAATTTACCGCCAGGTATGTATTTGACACCCTAGGTACCATCAATTATAGCGCACTGATTGCGCGTCTCAGAGAATGGCACTTGTTGGTTTAGTACCAAGCAAAGCTGTGCAATGAACTTCCATGCAACCTGTCCCTTCAGCTTCAGCAATGAAATAAGTGTCAAACATCAGTCTCCAGATTGCCTTGGTGTTGGCCGCCGCATCTGATCTTGGATTCAATGTTACGTAAAAACTACTATTTAACTTTCCCACGAAAGTCAAATTATAAATGCGGAAAAAGCTTCGAATGTTAGAGAGCAACAGCTATTTTAATTAAGAAGTTGATATCTTGTCGGTATTTTATCATGAATGACATCACAGCGCATAAACTGCGAACCGCACCTGTGCTTAATAATTAATCTCAAATAAAAACACGAAAAAACTGAAAAAATGTTACGCAGAATTCATTAAAAGTTAATAAAAATACAACAAAGTTGGCTGCGCGCGTGAATGTTTGAACCCGCGGCCTTTCATCTTCAGTGCTGCGCGTTATACCGCTCGGACATCGCTTCGCCAATCTCCTTCACAAGCTTTACTACATATGTAACTACGCGTGCATTGCTGCATTGCCTGTTGTGCTGTGCTTGCTGCCTGTGTGTGTGTGCTGGCTGCCTGCCTGCCTGTGTGTGTGTGTGCTGGCTGGCTGGCTGTGTGTTGTGTTTAATACATTGTGCGCTTTATGAATCAGGCAACTACGTAGCGTGCACTAATGCATTATTGTGTGTGTCTGAGCGTCCATTATGGCTCTTTTTGAGCTGAAAAACATTTAACGAATTGGAATTAATATATTTTTGACGTAACAAAAATTAAAAACACATATAACCGCTGATTTTGGCTTTAGAACCACACATTCTGTACAAAAAGTCATGGTCTGGAACCGTTCATACTAAAAGTTACGAACTCGGCAATAGCACCACCGTGTTTCTCGAGTACGAAAACCACATAAACAACTTTAATAGTTCTGGTAACCCAACTTTTCGGCGAAATTTTACTTCGGGAAGCACACTTTACATACAAAAAGTCGTGGTCATGGTCTGGAACCGGTCTCAATCGTGGAGTTACAAAGTCGGCGATAGCACCATCGTGTTTCTCGTGTGCGAAAACCCTATATGCGATATTAACATATTTGGTGTTCAGTAACGTCTGGGCCCTGACTAGTTTTTTGTGGAAAAAAAAAGGGAAAGAACGTTTTTACAAAAATGACAACTGTATCTTGCCCGCGATTGCGCGTGTGGGCACGCAGCGGGATGAAATTTTGTGTGGCCATTGTGGGGCACGGTATATACATTGTGTGAAAGTTTGAGCTCATTCGGTTGAGTATTGTTGAAATAGCGCACGATCAAAATTTTCAGAAAGCGCACTATAGGGAATGAACCATATGTCGCTTAGCATTACCATGCTAGCTCCGATACGCTGTGTGGAAACAGTTTTTACTCTTGTTTTTTACGCTGGTAGAACTTAGTGCCACTAGTGAAATATCACAAATACTTCGAGGCGCGACCAAAGCAAGACCGGATCTATCGCCATTTTTGAAACCGGCTAGTGTCCTTTTCACTGCAACGTGCAACATTGTCCATCCCAACCTCAGGCTACCAGCAATTCCTAATCGCGTACACCACCAGCAACAACAACCAAGATGAGCCTCTATCCGAATCGGCCCTGTCCCATCTGCACGCTGTTGGCAATCCGAAAGCTGAGAAAAAGTGGGAGACCATGACCAAAGAGCAACGCGCGCCGTATGAAACGTTGGCCAAACACGCCGCCGCTAAGTACCCGCATCGGATATTCAAATGGGCGTTGCACATGTCGATTACGGGTTGGCGAAAGGCACTTTTAATTTGAACTGCATTATTTCGGAAGTTGCAAGGACTAATTTCGTATAGCGTCAAAAATGTTCAGTTAGTGCTTCAGACAGTACAGCCCAGGCAGTGCCCAGACAATTATTGTGTTTGCCTTGCATTCAGTCCAACGTAGTCGCTGTCGCAACACTTGGGTTCTAATCTGATACGTCCAAACGTGAATACCAAGCTGTCTTGCGTAAGTGATTGTTGTCCATGAATCAATGTTTGAATGCCCAGATCGGCAACGACTCGTTGACCGTGACGCGCCCGATCTGATCCGTCCGTTGTGGTCAGCGACGTTCAAACGTCGTTTGTATGAAAATCCGGGCCTCTGGCCGCAATTCAAACGCTATTTGTATGAGAACTACGATGATTGGCTGGATGAGTTCAGGCTAGTTTGCAATGTTTTGTAGTTATCATTTTATTTATTGTAATTTTGTTTTATTTATTTATTTTTCGTACAATTCAGAAAACAACAACCGTTGACCGACTTCGAATCAGCCGAGTGGTCACGCGAGCAGATATTGGGTCGAAACTGGGCGATCTCGCAAATGATAGTGGACTTGGCCGTGGAGAGGTTCGAGGCGCTGAAATTTGGCTCAACTGATTGATTCATTCTGCTCCATATTTTGATTGTCTGTTGTGCTGAATTGGTTTGTATTTCGAAAGTATATGAATGAAAAAATGGCGTTTTCCAGCTGTCTGTGAGTATTGGCAGTTTGTGTTTCTCCCATTCACAAATTTTCTGACATTCTTACTTTGTATACATTGTCACAGTTCTGGTAAAAAAATTCTATGGGTAGTCCGTGGATTATATATGTATTTCGAGTCAAATGATTCGCGGGTAATAAACAAACTGAGTAGTTGTCTGTGCATTCGTTACTGTTTCATTTGACCTCGGTGTTCAACCTCTTTGGCTGATTAGCCAAGATTATTGAGAAACCATATTGCACGGAAATCTTTGAATTCGATTTGCCGAGCTTTTTTAGCCCCGTGGTATGCCGTTTGACGAGTTGTTCCTTGCTTTGCACGGCTACGCCGCGTCGGCTGACGCCCCTAGGGGAGCCGTTATGGAAACTGTCAGCTCAGGTTCCAAAATCACGGCCAATTATACCACAGTGTTAGTCGAACAAAGCGTTAATTCTCCTAAATTTTTGTTTGTTATCATGAGTATACGTTTATTGCAGAACGATCAAACTGAGTCGAGCGGCACGCAGTCAGCTGAGTGACGCGGATCACCAGATATTGCAGCATTTGGCTGAGTTGGCATCGAAACGTGCCAGAATACGGTTGTTTTGTGAAAGGTGGGCGGGGAACGACCTTGCTGATGGGTTAGCCAGGACGCAAGGCGACCGCAGAAAAGAACTGATCGCTTGTTCCGTGTGGTAACCAAACTTTTTTGCAGTAACGGCCGATCAAGTCTAATGCACGAGTGGTTCGCAAATCCGGATGCACCGTCGCACACCAGCAACAACGGCCTTCCACCATCACAGTATCTGTGCGCACTGGCTGATGCCGTGATCGAGGCATTTGAGATCTTGTACACGAAACGATTGACTGCGGTGCACGCGGAAATTCAAGATAACGATAGATTGGGTACGGTTTTTGGATCAAAGTGTTTCACTTTGCAAATCATGCATAGTCGACGCTTTAACAGGTCTATTCCACATCTACACATCGTGTCTTTCATTCGAGTCTCTACTCACATACACCTGTGAAATGTTGACCACAATTGAGCGCACGGAACCATGTGGTGCGCAGTTGATCAAGCTCGTTTACGAACAGTGGGTGAATGCTGTAGGCGATTATAAAAAGGTCTGGCAGCTTTTTTTTGTGAATTTAGGTTGATACTATACTTTACCCCGTTGACAGTACCGTGACGCTTGCTTTCCCATAGCATAAGCTGGCATGTCACGCTCGAATGTTTATGTTTTTCACTCATTTTCTGAGCCGACAAATTGATAAATCACTCTCGATGCATTTTTTCACCACAATCTGTGTGATTGTCAAAACATTTTGCAAAAGCTCAAATCATGCGTGTTGATTGCAGCTGTGTTTCACATCACTACTTAGCGTGCACGCCGTGTTGTGCAAGCAGTTGTCGTCGTGGCTCGCATTCGGTCGCATTCACAATGATCGATTCAATGAGTTTTTCGTCAGAAAAGTGATAAAACTGTTTCCTTCTTCTATGTTTGAACTGAATTTTATCCATCTGATATTTTCAGTTGAGCACAGAACCGAAACACATGCAACATTCATCGGATTCTCCATTTTCGCAATACGAGATCGATTCACTCAAATGTCCGCCGTACTTCGACGATATCGCTATCGACAACCTTCTGTTTATTGGCCATGCTTCGTTGTTGTTCTACGGTGAAGCGATTGTGCTTTTTGCACCTAAAACGTCGAGATTTTCCGAGTTCAGATTTTCCACTGCTCGAGCAACATTACCAATTATTCACAGATAAACTGTCGCCGTCCGCCCGTTGTCAGCGTTACAGCCGTGTGTGCACCGAGCTGCAGTCGATGTTGTGTGATGAAGACAGTCCATTTGTGCCTGTTCGATTGATGGACTTTTTACGCGATCATCGACTGACGGTTGGTTAGGTGGTGGGCGGGATCAGGTGTGTGTGCCTTGGCTTGATCATTGCTGTTAGCCGATATCGAACTTACTTGGTGATCGGATCGAGTGCGATCTTCTTTTATCGTGTTTTGTGTGCACAGAGGTTGAGGGTAATAAATTATTGATGCGTTGTCTGTCACTAATTTTAACCTCGGTAGAAGTTGTTTATTTCAGGTCTGGGAACAGTTTGTAACGCAGGGTTCGGCATGAGCAGCATTGACAGAATGAGTAAATTTCACGACAGTGCTGATTAAAGTCTGAATCAATCACGCTCATTTCGAAAACGTCCCTCTTGCAGACCGCACACGAACTGTGGGACACGGTGTTGCCCGGTGGATCAGTGCAGGTGTTGTGCACACATTTACGCCGTATTCGTGATGTGTTGTTGTTGACTGATGGACTGATGTGGTCCGTATTCTTTGACACAACCGCGTCCCTGCTTAGCTCGGTTGGTGACTCTGTTGCACTCTGCTTGTGTCTCGTCGTCACCACAGTCTTATCAAAAAAAATGAAAAAAGAGGTCCCGCCGAGACTTGAACTCGGATTGCTGGATTCAGAGTCCAGAGTGCTAACCATTACACCACGGGACCGTTCATATCAGTAGTGCAAACGTGACTGAGAAACGTTTAGTGGCACATTTCACCGAACTGGTTGACCACGTGCACGTGCATTAGAATAAACAAATTATAGGCAAACTACGCCAACACGAGCCCGATTTCGAAGGTGGCGTGTATTTAAAACGAAAAGAAAAAGAAAATCATCATGCTCCACTTTATATTCTTCAACGTGTAACATTTCCCATATCAGCAGCCACGTATGAATGTTTCACTATTCTGCCAGCTGCGAAATCGGGCTCGTGTTGGCGTAGTTTGCCTTTACATTGCATTGTGCTCGATGGTCATCTTTCAAGTGCACCATCTTCAGTGTATGGTAACTCTCCTCATGATCAAGGCCTTCGACGTAGCAAACATTTTTCGACGCCGTTTCGAGCCCCACTCTCCCGCTAACCTGCTGATTACCATTTCACTGAATATTCCTAAAAGTGGCTGAAATTGGCGGGTTCTGGAGGATCATGTCCCCATAAAGACTGCAGACTATTAACTGAATGATGTTTGCATTGCAGCCAGCGACAAGCAACAGCGAGCGTTACCTTCGTGTTGCATTCGAGAACGCTGTGCTGGCCACACATGGTGCGACTGATGATAGTGAAGAATTGATTGCTGAATTCGGCATTGTTGTATGTGAACCTGCGCAACCAAGCGAGTCAGCACGTAGCAATGTCGTGTATAATTTGATTGATATACATCTGGAGGTGAGAAGGGATAACGTCCGGTATCAAACTTGGGGATTGGGTCGGTCTGGCCTCATCATGTAACCTTTCTGTGTTCAGATGAGATTTCCTGATGCCACTAATTTAGCCCAACATAAAGGTTCCCTCCCAGGTAGATAATCAAACCTCAAACAAAGTGTTATGCGATCCCCTTCGTTCTTCAGTCAGTTGATTGTATGGCACACGTCACACCCTCAGTAACCACATTTCCATCGCCGTTTCAGTTTTCCACCAACGCTGAGCTTCGTGATCTGGCTTTACTCCTGCCTACCGAATCCATAGATCTGCTTCGATCCCTTTGGCCGTTCCTAATGCGACTGTCTTCAGCTGCCAAGCAATTGCGTCAACTTTGGTCGGACACAATGTCGGAACCGTGGTACAGGGTGTGTTAAAATTAGGCGATATTCCTTTCTCACTGTTAGAGACCCGAACAATCCCATTTTCCCAACAAGACAACCGATCAATCTAACCTAGAGACCGTGATCAACGTTATTACTTTCACACACAGGCATTACCACGTGATCAACAAATTCGTGTTTCGCGTGCACGCATTTCACTGGCTCATTTCGTGCGATGTTTGCAGCAGTATCTGCTCACCGATGTGATTGGCGGGAATTGGACGTATTTTGAGAGGTTGGTTGCATTGGGTCTTGCCAACGTGCGTCTTCGGTGTTTGCTTTTGAAAACAAAAGCCGATGTCAACATTGTCTGCATGATGTTTCAAGCCAACTACAAACATGCTGCACCGACTTCGACACGTGTCGGTCGCTGTTCCATTCGTGCGTCGAGTCGATCGTGTCCGAATCGTGTCTGCTGCAACCCGACATGCGACAAGCATTCGATGATCTGTTGGATGCTGTTGATCGATTGGTGCTGCCCGTATCGATTGTCGACGACGTCGATCACAGTGATCACGACGAGGTAATGTTGTGTGGCTGTTCATTGGTAATGGAGTAACTGATGTGCTGAGCTATTTCTCGTGTGTGTCAACTAGCATTATTGAGGCCGATGTATAGCTGGGGTAACGAATCTGCATCAGACCGATGAGTAATCCATAAGTATCATATCACCATAAACGAATGTGGCCAAGTCAGATCCTATTCAGTCACCGAGTTTGATACCAATACGTAAGGCTGATAGTGCTGTGCGAGCACATGTTGAAAAGCATGACGTTGCAGGAGCCGTACGAGAACGACGACATCAGCAACAACAACAATGACACGAATCTCTTATCGCGTTCCAAATCTTCCCCAACAAGTGCAGCACTTGTGGCAGCACATGATGCGTTCGTCAAGGCCCGACCTCGATTGCAGTATTGTGTCAGTGTGTTGCGCACCAGCGTGCACCGACACAGGGACTCGCCTTTGGCAAGGTTGTTGCTCAGATTGGACTTTAATGGCGATAAATGGATATAGATGTGGGAGTTGGCCAACATCTATATCCGTTAATCATCGGTATCATCTATAATTTATTGTTGTGTTGCATTGCATTGTCTTTTTCGTCATGGTGGTATAATAGCCGTGCTCCTGTCGTTGGCATCAAGAATCAGACTAATTGTACCTAAATGTTGTCTTCCAACCCAACCAACTTGATACTCTTTCATCTCATTACAAGCAGTTTCTTCCAAACCAAAGGCAACGGTGTGTGATAAAAAATGTTAGCTGCAATGTGATGTTGCATTCGGTTTTGATTGACTTTTCAGATTTTTCTCTCAGCTATGCAGTTTGATTTCCCGGCCATTCGCTTTCTCCATGAATGCCATCATGGTCCTCGCCGAACCCCGATCCCCCTCTCCCGGTGCGAGGTCTGCAAGGGAGTTGTGCATGTCTGGAATATAATCTCCAATTAGCTAGACCTGAATAAGGTCTAGTGTAGAGCGATGGACTTTGAATCAGCTTGTCGAAATGGACGTAAATGTCGTTATAGGCGGCGTACAACAGAAGTGAGAAGCAACACGGTGAATATCAACTCAAAGTACATGGTACAGAATCAATCATCGTGCCATTCGACGCCTTGAATCTGTCTGGGGGACGTGGGTCGGTAGAAGAATGAAAATGTTGTGATGCAATTCACCAGAGTGAATGCAATGCACAGCAACAGGTCAAGGCGATAGCAGACCTTGGCTGTCAACAGAGTTCGACGTTCTTCCGCCTGAAACTTGGTGGTGGTTTATACAACATGGTCATGATCGCATCGTGTTTGCTCGACCTTTCTTTCCCTCAGCTCGTTCTCAATGTCCGTGGCGATTTTTTGCACTTGTGCCAATATCTGCGCGATTGATCGACGTGCTGAGAATGGCTCATTGTGCGTGCTTGCGTAGAACTGGAAACTGAAGCTCTTTTCAAGCACAAACAATCAATTTGAAGAACAAATACGAAAGTTCCAACCGCATCACTATGGACTGTTAGCTCCAATGACGACAACGGTGTTGCGGCACTACCATTGCTGTGCATGTCGTTCAGATGCACGTAGGTGTCGAACGGTTCCTGTGTGATTCTCCAGACCAGCATGGAGGTCCATGAAGAAAGGACTGACAAGATGTTTCACATACTTGGTCATCAGGTATGCACAGTATACGCAGCAGCCATGGAGGCATGTCGTGTTGCATCCCCTCGCCATAGCAATTGATGTACATGACACCGATGGCCACCACGGTAGCCACTGTGGTGATGCCCATTGACCACACAATATACTGTCCTGAAATTGAGTCCCTCTGCTATATGCATAAGGCATCCTCAGTGATGAGCGCGAATAAATTTCCACGTTACCGTCATATTGCATCGTGAACCTACCCAGCATCGGAAAGCTTTTGTCGGACTTTGGCATTGTTTCGGTAACCATGATCAGAACAACCGACATTGCCAGCGACGCTGTGAGTCCCATCGTGATTCGTTCGTATCGTTCTGAATATGCGCTAAATTTGAGAGAAACTCATCAATAGGTTCTTGGCGACTCTCACCCAATGTCGAGCTTGACGGCGAGAAAATGCCAAAGATCGATAACGTTGTGATCAGGAACGAGGGAATGACAAGTGCCAACACGTAGAAGAATCCTTTTCGCTGGAACGCCACGTAGAATGTGGTCGCATTGAAACTGATTGACGCATTGTCGGTGATGACAACTTGATTGTCGTACGTGTAGTTGATCAGGCGCCATTCTGTTGTCAAATAGCAGATCAGTTTTTCCCATTTTCGAAAAAATGATATGCAGACCTGAACTGCGACCATAGAACTTCAAGTATCCGTGATCCGACGGCCATGGGTCGACGTTGAGTTGTTCAGCGGGATATTCCCAGCTGACGTACGAGGCGCTATGTAATGAATTCCGATGTTTTAACTCAGCGCGCCATACACCCAATGCTATGCTAAGTCAATTTCTAAATTCGCTGCCGCATAATGCAATGATACGCCCAGCTCCACACCAAGACGCTAATCACACGCGGTTCTGAAACACTGCGAACAGGTGCATGGCTGGCTTGAAAGCTGCACGTGGTCTGTTGCCCGAATGTTTCAAAAGTTGATTTTCGGGTTTAGAACTTCACATTAATTATGGACCGTAATTAACTGCACGGAATCGAATTTAGAAATTTACTATGCTCATCATGATGGCAGCAGCAGTAATGCACCTGCAATTCTGTATGTCGTGCGGAAAGTCACTGGGATCCATCAGACAGTATAGCTCGACAATATCGTTCAGTGAGTACCGCACCAATCCGTCGTTCGTGATGCTCGCAAAGTCCATCAGAGATCCGGCGTTACGATAATCGAGCCTGGAATGCTCTCAGTGGAACGCTTGAACTTCCACATATGCGTAATTCATTCTTGTACTCACATTTCAATCACTGTGATGTCGGGCACCCATAATTTCGTAGCGTCAACCAACAATTCCTTGGTTCCGTTATAGTCGTCTGGATCCCACGTCAGTCGAGCGTCGTACCAGAACTGTAAGTGTAAGCACGAAAATCAGATTTTTATGTAAGGGCACGCGACACTTTCCGGTGACTTGCCATTTGCAGCCATCGCGATAACGCTACTGTCTCTTCGTCTTCCTTCTGTAAAATATGGTTCTATTTGGGACTAAAATACGGCAAACAAATTCAATACGTTAAAAAATCCGACATACCACAGTGACTATGCTGTACAGATTGGGACTGACTCTCACCACTGTCTGCTCGTCCACATACGTGACGGGACGCACTTGCTAGAACACGAATTACATGATACCTAATCAAAAAGGATCCAACCGTTGGAACAAATCACATTGGTTGTACGTATACCTTTATGTAATCCTTGAATAAGTGTCGATACAATTGATCATAAGGCGAATGCAAGGGCTCTATGGGCGCAGTAATCACCCAGCTGGCTGTCAAAACCGATAGCGTTGACACAAACATGCTGTTGGACATAATGACGAAAATATGGACCTGCTGAGAAAATATAAAAAAGCAATTTGCCAAAACGACAGTGATTGGGCCTTGATGAGCCTTCCTGCTGCTGTGCCTGCCCTGATGTTATCCAGAAAGTGCATAGCGCGCATTCTCCACCTTTATATTCGAAGCTCTCCACTTACTTTCCATTTGATGGTATTTCTCTATATTTTTGTTTGCTTTGACACCGCCACACTTTGCTGGTGCCAGAGTGATGGCTGAAACAATCTCAACTCCAGCGCAATATGTATGCGGTGCATTTTCGTCGCTTCGCCTTGTGTTGTATCGAATTGCAAACCCCGTCAGGAGCAGAATATGTAAACTACAGACGATTATTTTACAGGTGGTGTCAGCTTCGTTGGTATAATTCAGCAAACGAGGTGGAGTTAGAGTGTGATAATGGACCTAAGAACCCATACATTAGCACCATGCGTGTTCAGCTCTGTTTATGGCATACGATAATGCCTCTGAGAGCGCCGCTGAGAGGCTGGCCATCTTATTGAAAACATCACATTATCACAGGGATTTATGGAGAACCACGAGAAGGGTATCTGCGCGGATTGGAGATTTCTTGTCAGCGCAGGCAGGTACCATCAGCCAGTAACGTCCATCTGGTGGGTTGCATTCTTTCACCATCTTGCATGAGAGTTAAGAGTGCACCAACCGTCCAACCAACCAACAACGCACGTGGGAAATGACCTTGACAGTTCAGGAGCAAGGGAAAGCACTGCAAGATAAGACGAAGAAAACTAGGAGTTTTTCAAATATATTTCGACCGAGGGTTAACCTGCATCTGCAAGCAGCAAGAGATTAGGATCAGAGATCGGAAACGGGCCGGGTAAAGTCGGCCCGGCCCGGCCCGGCCCGGTGGAGGGCTGCAGGTCGGCCCGGCCCGTTTTGGCTTGAGGTCGGCCCGGCCCGGCCCGGCCCGGTCAGCCAATTTTCAAGGGTCGAAAACTGAAAAAGTCCAAAAAGCTGAAAAAAATTCGAAAATTTTCTGCAGAATACTTGTCTTCACTGGTTGGTACAGCTGGGGGGAAGGGTAGGTAGGTAGATTGACGCGCCATCCTGATGCAGTACGTAAAGGCAGTCTACGGGAGGTTGTCACTCAGCCCCCGAATACCGTAACCAACAGCAAGCAAGATCGTTGCGAGACCCATGCTGATCGCTGCTTATCGACACGTGTATTAGCGGCAGCAAGCTGGAAATTGTCATCGTGCGCGTCGATCACCAAAACTTGGAAATGTTGGTTGGTGTTGGCGCTAACATGCAAACATAGATAAAAAACAAAATGGTCTCGACACGATCCTTGCAGATCAAAATTACGGTGGGTTACGGTATTCGGGGGCTGAGTGACAACGTCCCGTAGACTGCCTTTAAGTCGCCGCCCCGGTTGGTTGGTACAGTAGTGTAGTAGGTATATGGTATAATTTTTGGCTCAAAATGGTTTAAAATCGGTATTTTTCACTCCATATAGGCGAAAAATCGCTCGTGACGCGCGAAATTAGCGCTTAAGAGTACATTCTCATCAATATGTAGACAGCTCCCCCCAGCTCGGCCGGTCGGTACTACAGTAGGTAGGTTGATTGCAGGCAGGCTTTTTTGGTGGTACAGTAGGTTGATTGCTGCAAAGCAAAGGCCTGGGTATGGGTAGCTACTGCTTCTTTCTTCAGAACGATGACCGAAAAGATCAAGAACTAGGAAATGTTATTGCGCGAAGCGCAAAAATTTTGAAAATTTTGGTTCAAAAAATGGTAATTTCGTTCAAATTTAGGCATACCGGGCCGGACCGGGCCCGGCCCGGCCCGGTCCCCCCAAATCTCCGGCCCGGCCCGGTCGACCAACTCCAAAATCGCGGCCCGGCCCGTTTCCGATCTCTGATTAGGATCAGAGATGGGAATCGGGCCGGGTTTACCTCGGCCCGACCCGGCCCGACGAGGTCCGGGGTCGGCCCGACCCTTCCCGGCCCGACGGCCCGGCCCGATTTTTTCGACCCGACTTTTCTGATGATATTATGAATGAAGCAATTTTTTTGGTGCAAAAATTATTGTTTTTTGGTTTTTAAACATTCCTGATAATCATGGAAGTCGGTACTAATTTGCAGAATCGCGAGAAATTTTGGCAAATTTAGCCTGAAAAATCACGATTTTTTATTGAAATTCGATGATGTCGGGCCTTTTCGGGCCGGCCACCCCGGCCTGGCCCGGCCCGCATGGATTTTTTTAACCAAATTTAGTAGCTTTTTGGCTGCTAAATTTTTTTGAAAAGCTAGTAAATTTTCAAATTTAGTAGCCTAGAGGCTACTAAATTTTGTATGTTGGCCGAAAAAGCTAGTAAATTGGCTTTTCAGCAGCAAAAAAAGCTACTAAATTTTTGATTTTACTAGCTTTGCTAGTAGCCCATTTTGAAAAAATAAACCCTGCCGTGCCGGCCCGACATTCCGGAAAGTCGGTCCGGCCCGGCCCGACTGACCAAAACTCCGGCCCGGCCCGATTTGAAAGTCCAAAATCGCGGCCCGGACCGGCTCTATTACGGGGGGCTCTATTCCGGGGGGCCTCTATTAATTCACTGACCCGAACCTGAAAAATTGTTCCCAGAACCCCAAAAACCCTAAAAAGGGGTTTGAAAGGATGTTTTTTCGCTTGTAATCGCATTTATTCGTGTCTATTCGTCAATAAGAGGCATATTATGTGCTCTGAACGAACAACAAACGTGCATAAGTGAAGTCAGACCTGTACGGGAGGAATTTTTTACCCTCGGCCGGTAATGGCTTCAGATCGAAAAATTGGGGGGTCTGGTAACCTCGGAAGCAAAATCAGGGGGGGTCTGGTAATTTCAGTGTTACAGAGCTCATAGAGCCATTAGCCATGTATTCTCAGACTCATAAATACGTTTTGGCAGGTTTCTTTAACAAGCACAAGCATTTACGGTGCAAAACAACATTTAAAAACAGAATAATCAAGTTTACGCACAAAATCTGGAAGTATAATACATACCTAAAAAGTTGACCGAAATGTTCAAATTAGTTAAGTAATGCCACGAATCAAGAAACTTTAAAACACTTCTGGTGAGCTAAGAAGACCGGAGACAATGCAATTACGTACAGTTACAATGTGCAGGTATAGGTTATGATGTCATTCAATGCGCAAGCCACATTTTTAGGCCAAAACTTTGGCAGTCGATCACACAGAAACCCGCACCATCACCACGCTCATTGTGCTTGCTCTTTGTCATTTCAATTGTCTGTGTGAGCGTTAGCTTGTGCAAATTATTTTGCTTACTTTGGAACTACAATGTTGTTCGTTTTACGTGCATCATTCAAGCCCACTTTAGGGCATAGTATAACTGGTGCCACCCAACCCATCAACAAGCTTCGCAGTCATTAATCAACAACAAAGATACAATACCTATGCATATACATGATACCTATACTACTGTATGCCAGCCAACATATGTATACTTTGCATACAACATGGCACTTCAACATTAAAAAAGGCATAACAAGTCATGAGTGACAGAAAATGCGCGCGAAGCGCGCCGACCTGAAGTATAAAAAGGCTAAAATACACGTTTAAAATGCTTTTTGGAAGAGGTACTGGTTTGGATTTTGAGGGGGGTCTGGTAATTTTTGCCGAGGGTGCCGCAATTTACCCTCGGCAAATCCAAAATGACCCTCGGCCGGGCCGAGGGTGGTTGTACTATACTTGCGTATTTTTCCGCAAAATATATTTTTGGAAAAAAAACCGTTTTTTTTCCGGAAAAAAAACCGTTTTTTTTCCAAATATTTTTCCAGTACTTAAGGATACCCATGGTCCAAAAACGCATATTTTGGAGAAAATTTTGTCAGGAAATGTCCTGAAACAGGCTAAAAATGCACTTGGAGATTAAAAAGTGCTCATTTTGAACTGTTTAGCGCCGATTTACATTGGTTTTGACAACGTTCTTTCGCAACCTTTGAAAATATTTCGGAAATTTTTGGAAAAAAAACCGTTTTTTTTCCAAAAGTTGCCACTTGGAAAAATTTCCGGAAAAATAAAAACGTATTTTTCCGGGCCTCGGAAAAAAAACGGTTTTTTTTCGGTTTTTTTTCCGGAAAAAAAACGGTTTTTTTTCCGGCCCGCAAGTATAGGTTGTACAGGTCTGAGTGAAGTGTACCTGTGCACCACTATCAAGCCTTAATACACTACTGTATAGGGGATGTTATTTAGGGGGCTCTATTCTGGGGGGCTTTATTAATCACCCACTTGCCGAATCCGTCAGAAATTTTGGGGCCGCTTAGTGTGGACCGGAGGCAAAAATGGGTGTTTTTTTCGACCTCAAATTCCCAAAAATCGCGCGCTCACACCTCCGTATACTGATAGCCATTTTAGGCAAATTTTCGGCTAAAATGCAAAAAAGTACCTGTTTTTTTGGCCAAATTGGCAGTAGAATGCATGCAAAAAACGCCCTTTTTGCGGACCTCAGGGATATTGAATACCTTACAACCTTCAGGAGGCTGGGTAGGGGCAGCGGGTACCTAACCTAGCAACCAGTGCTGTGGCGGGGGGTGAGGGGTCCCCCCCCTAATGGTACCCTACCCGCCCCGGCCTGGTACGCTACCCCCCTACCCGCCCCGCTCTGGTACCCCACCCCCTACCCGCCCCGCCCTGGTACCCTACCCGCCCCGATTTTTACCCCTAAAATGCCCATTTTTCGGCCAAAATTGCCCAAATTTCGACCGAAAACCCTAAAAAGTGCAAAAAATCTCGCGCTGCGCGCGATATATGCACTTTTTAGTACATAAAAACAGGCACCTGAAAAAACTTGTGTTGTACCCTACCCGCCCCGAAAAATCTTCCCCCCCTCCCCCCCAAACCGGATTCCCCCCCCCCAAATCCCAGGTACACTACCCCCTACCCGCCCCCATTTGCCTGCCACTACACTGGGGTATGTATGGGAATTTCCCGAAAATTGGGCTGGCTATGTGAAAGTTTCGATTTCTTCAGCGACACCGCTGTCCTCATCTGAAACAAATGTCGCCTTCATCATTGACGGACTTGGTCGAATTCTGAAAGCGATGAGCAAAACAAGATGAGCACATTCGCGTTGTGAATAAAAAATGAATGAGCGATAACAATTGCAATAAATGATGGATGCATTGAAATCACCGAAATGGCAGAATCCGCGTGATGCCCTGTCCACACACGTGCGGCGTCGCAACGTGAAACGACGACTCAAGGTTGACTCAAGTGACTTTATCGCGTCCGAGAGTCAGCCAGCGTTGCTGCCATCGCTCACACGATCGTCGAGTTTCACAGCCGGTGTACTCGCTCAAAATCTTAATGATGGACGGAAACGTCGGCAGAATCCGTTCAAAGTGTCGCCACGGAAGAAAGTCTGTTCATTTCTGTGTGTTGGTTTATCGATTGTCTCTTCGTTGTGCATCTGCATATTATTAATGCGCCTAACCCAATTCAGCTGCTCCAATCCCAATCTCGCAACAAATTCGTCACAAGTAGCGACTCGCCACATTTGTCCGAGGACAATGCAGTTATGGCCGATGATGTGTTCCCACCATCTGCCACTGACACGAGCAGTAAATCGATGCCGGTTGACTTCACGTGTTTGCTCGACACACCGACGGGTCAAACCGGTGCCCATGCGACACACAAGACGACTGAAGGTAACTAGCTCGTTACTTTTGGTCAAGTCCGCTCAACTGTGATAATAAAATGGTCGTTATTATTTTTCCAGCAACGTCGTCCGAATCGCCAAGCCAATCAACCAGCAGTTCATTACCACCCATTGATCTACGACTGGCCACACGACTTCGAATCACCACCGGTGGCAGTAATTGTCCGGTACCACTGTCCGGTTGGTGTTTGAAATTTTGATCCTTGGTTCGTTTGTTTCGTGTAAAGTTCAAGTCGTATTTTACCGCCCACTATTATCTCCTTCGAGGCCGTTCCATGAAAACAATCAAACCAGCGCATCTCGCACAAGCAATCGCTCGTGTCACATCAACGCCGTCAGACAACAACAGTGAACAACAACAACCGTGTGCTGAGGATTCGATGTCGGTCAATAACGAGAACTCGATGTTGACGGTCGGTGTGATTTTGGTTTCGATACCGTGGAATGTCAGTGCTTTGATAAACTCGCTATCACTTCTAAACTTAGGTTTAAATAGCTATTCTACCAAATTATTTCAGTCATCGCTACCAGCCTCGTCTCGTGACGACCAATTTCTGATCTGCCTGTGTGCAAGCCTAATCTACTGGCAGTATCCACACCTGCCGTGGATGAAGACATTCCCTCGATATGACAAACCAGGCGGTGGTGTTGCAGCCACTCTGTCGCAGGCTTGAATACTTACACTTTTTTCAAATGTATTTTGCATTCAATGAATCTTTTATGCTCAAAATTTTAGCTGCCCACGACTTTCGGCATAAACCGGCCCGATCAAACCACAGGCAGTGGCAGTAACGGCGGACCGAGTATAGCCACACTCGGCGAGCATTTGGTCACGGCACTCAAACGTGACTGGTCTGTTTATTGGAAAAGATTCCCTAAATGGCATTACAGTGATTGAGTCACCACCTCCAAACTTCAGGATCGACAGTCTTGAAAATCTGTACGCATCACTCAAGTGCGGTCGTGTGCCGTTCTTCTACGTTTGTTGTCCCCATTTCACAGTGTTGCTCACTAATTGGGATGGCAAACCAACCAAACATCTGCGAGCGCTCATCACGCCCACGACACCGGGATTGCGAGCCACTTTGAAACGGGAAGGTGGGTCATCGCTTTCACGCCCGGGATTTCAAAATTCGTCAGCTGCTAACAAATATAAACCACAATGTGGTGCAAATAGGACAAAATAATAATACCATTGCAAGTGTACATTGAACGGCTTGACATGTGGTAAATACGATGCAGAAACCAGCAAACAAATAACCTTTGCGCAGGCATCGCATTCGAATGTGTCGGTGGCAGTTCACGTCGTTCAACAGATGCCAAACGCAAATCATCGAGCACGTCATCGTCTGCAGCCACAACGTACAACATCACCACCGATTCGGGTGATTCGACCGATTTGAATATGGATGTCGGCAATCTGCCACCTATCGTTGACTCGACCACGAACTCGCAGCCACCGTGGTTGTTGTCGGACATGCCCGACTTTGGAAGCAATGAAAATGGCGACATTAGGTCGGTTTCGCACTTTGGGTTCTTTTCAAAATATGGAAGCGGCTCAACATCATTTCACAAATGGCTTGCTTGCAGGCCAACAGAATTTGACAGTGATTCGGACGATTCTGATGACGCGAACAATTGGCTTGATACGGTTGGGGTGTCGCCGTCGATGGCGAACAAACTGCGCAGAGTGTAAGTTGTGTCAATTTTTTGCTTGCTGTGTGCATGCGCTTCTTTATCAAGGTTCAAAACTAATTTTTTGGGGTACCATCACCGACCAGGTCTACGTATTAAGTAAGAAGGGTCGATAGTTGGGGATCAGCCTCACAACAATGAAGTCAAGAGCACCCGTTAATTCGACTTCGTGCCCGGGCAGTGTAATGTCCTGGTGGTTTTTAAATTCCCATAAACTAAATATCCGGCTCACTACACACGAGTTACATTCGCAGCT